>LGRX02035526.1:80769-111701 GCA_001247695.2 Cymbomonas tetramitiformis | reverse complement strand
CCCACACACACAGACACAGACAGCACACACAGACCTGCACACACACACACAGACCTGCACACCCACAGACCTACACAGACCTTCATTCAGACCTGCACACCGAGCCATTCAGAGAGAGACTCTGTATGGCTGGAAGGGCTGAAAGCAGGTGTCGCAGTTGGCATGGCACTTGAAAGGTCGCAGAGCTGCGCAAAGCTGGCGTCTCAGGCGCCATGGCTGCGAAGCACTGCACCCGTGCTGATGAGTCACAACAGAAGCACCCTCAACAAAAGTTGCGGACCCAATCTGCCACAAAGTTTGAAAGACCATGTCAGGCATGCACAAGCTGGCCTGAAGTGCACTGAGCCTATGGCTGCCGTGTCACTACGCGCGCGAGCCTGGTGCCATCACATAGGAGTTCACACACAAGTGAAAACAAAGGAGATCCGAGGAATATTTCAAAACCAACGAAGAGGTTCGGCACCCTGTTAGGTGATACCGTTCCAACAGAACAAAACAACACTTTGCAATTGGGCATTCACTGCGGTTCTCGTGTCGTGCGCCCAGGTCGCAGCACGAGCGGCTCCTGCGGTGAATGCTCCCAACCTGCCACAAGGCCTAGTTGGTGCCCTTCGAGCAGCCAAGCACGAGTTCACGTCAAAAGTTATGAAAGAAACTGCGGGCAAAGGCGTGCTTCGAGCACACGCATGGCAGAAAGGCATGGGTCAGGTGTCCAGACCCGAGCTGGCGCGTCGCCAACCATGAATTCCCACAACCTGTCATACAGGCCCGTCGGGGAATTCACCGCTGCCAACGCCCACATGGGTTGAATTCACACATACAAACACAATGAAAACTGAAGGAAAAAACATTCGGCTGCAATGCTGTCAAAAGGTTGCAGTCAGGTGTTTGGACTCGAGCTGGCGCGCCGTAAGCCGTGAATTCCTACAACCTGTCACCCAGGTCCGTTCGGGGAATTCAACGTTGCCACAGCCTGCGCAGGTCGAATCCACAAAGGTAAACATCATACAAACTGCGGGAAAAACATGGGTTCGGCTACAACCTCGTCAAACGGCAAAAGTCAGGAGTCACGGCTCGAGTTAGCGCGGCTACGGTTGTGCATTCCCAAACGCCGGTCACATACGCCGGTTTGAGCATATTCGGCAAGCAAGCCCTGCGAGGTTCGAATTCGCAAAGAAAATGGTGCAAAATATGGTACAAAAAGGCCGGGCGCATCGTGCACACACGTGAATACCGCTGAGAGTGACTGTGACGGCTCGCCGTCGCGGGTGTGAATTTACGACAACCGCAGCTTCGGGCTATCTCGCCGCTAGGCACTCAACGGGGAAAATGCCCCTCTGTGGGAATTCACGAGCGTGTCCTGAATTCGCGAACGTTTTCGGACAGCTGCGGATCTCCACCGCTGCGGAACAGCGATACGCGTGTCTATTGCTGTGCTACGTACAACATGTCAGGCGGCAACGCGCTTCTGCCACGCCGGCTCGTAGATTCGCAAAACGGGCGCGGGTCTAACTTGCACTCGCAGGCTGTAGATTCAGGCTCAGATGGAAGCATGAAAAGCAGGAAGGCAAACGAGCAACGCAGGGGGCAATTCAAAGATAAAACAAGCACAACGGCGCGACTTCGCACATACATCAGAGTGGCGTGCCGGCACTCTGGGGATCCGAACCAGACTCTTACAAACTGCTAGTGACAAAGCTCTCATGTGGATTCGAAGTATATGTATGCAAATCTCACATTTAATACTAGGCCACAAGAGGCAAATATCACTATACTGTACCGCAGAATGGTTTTGAAAGGTTCGGATCTCCTTTTCGAAAGCAGAGCTAGCTAAATACTCAAGCGAGCATAGTGAAAGTCCGTGAATGCCATTGTCGTTTCGGATGCCCTGTGACCATTGGTTCCCAGTGACAGCGGCGTTTGGTGTCAACGCGCGCTTGCGTTTGCCCTGTCATGCATTGCCGAGACGTCATGTGTGGTCGTGTCGTGATGTCACTTCGCGTGATGTCGTGCTCGACGCTCTGCGGTTCTCGCGGCTCGGCACGGGCTGGTCGCGGCGACGTCGATGTAGCGCTTGGCGAGGCGTCGTGCATGATTTAAACTGGGAGGGCGATCTGAGCAGGAGGGTGAACGTGATATGCTCCGGGCGCTCGAGCGGACAATGAACTGGGGTAGGACCGTGACTGAGGGGGGAATGACAATTACTGAAAAAGGGGGTCATGGCTGGGGCGTTTGCTGTCGGCTGAGACGGGCGCGATGGGGGCAACTGCGGTGGGGTCTGACATGGGCTGCGGTAGCGTGACTGAATATGGGGGGTGTGACAGGCCTTTCAGGGGTGCCCGAGGGACCCCTTCTAAGCGTGTTCATAGTTGTGACACGGCCTCTCGATGACAGGTGTCATTCAAGTCTTTCCTTGAATAAATGACAGATGATATGACTTATCATCTCGATGACATGTACAGTCATAGTCGACCGTACTGACGATTGTCTGTCATTATAATATATGACATGACTCGACATGACATGACATGGTATGACATGTCTGACAGGTATGACACGTATGACATGTATGACATGTATGACACATGTGTCATCGGTCATAACCCTGACAATTTTGAAGGTTGATAAACGCCTGTTGTTCCTACTTTTTGCCCGAAGCCGATTACCAATCCTCATGCCAAAGTGTCTGGAGTTCTGCCAAGTTTTTTTGGGTAAATTTGAGGGTTGATACACGCCTTTTATTCCTACTTTTTGCCCGGAGTCAATTACGCGCGCGATATCGTAGAAATGTCTAGGTATTTGTAACCCGCCGTAACAACGTGTTACGGCGGGTTAACCCGCCTTTCGCAGAATAGACACTATTGAGGAGGAGGATGCGGAGGGCCTCCACACTCTGGCACTTGTGCAGGTCTTCCACAGGGTAGAAGTCTTCCCAAATTCTTTTACGGCCCGTAAACTATATTTCCGCTGGCCCGCTTTCGGCCAAAACGGTCAAGGAAGAAAAATTCCCGCCGCAGGCGCGAAATTTTAAAATTAAGTATGGGGGTTTGATAAAAAAGTGGCATAAACTGCCTATATTTTTGGCCGAAGTTTGGCCGGCTCATATTTTTGTGCGGCCCGGGGGCGAAAGCCCCTTCGGCCCGCTTTCGGCCCGGAGCGAGCTTCTGCGGCCCCGGGCCGGCCCGCCACGGTAAGACTTCTACCCTGGTCTTCCAGGAGGCTGCGGATGATGGTCCGGAGGCCTTCGCCCGTGCGGCGTCTGCTTACGGTCCTCCAGCTGTGCTCTCCGCGGGCGGGATTGGCGGCATCGACGTGTCGGCCTAGCTACGGCTTCAGCGTGCAGCCTGCGGCCCGCGACGGCGCGGATGGCGAGGACATCTTGTGGCGGCTTGATGCCCTCACCACTGAGGTTCAGGCCGCCCAAGAAAAGGTACACTACACTCACGCATCCTTTGTTCCTGGGAGTGCGGTTGAGGAGCATGCGTCGGCTCTGGTGTGTGGCCCTACCGCTGTGGCGGGGATCACACCGGAGGGGCAGGTTCCGGCAGGTGGTGCGGCGGCATCGGCGTCCGCCGTGCCGGCCCCTGCTATGCCTGTCTCGCAGGTGAAGGATGTACAACCAGCGCCAACTCAATCGGCGCGGGTGACCACCACGGAGGCGACATGCGGTGAGTTTGGAGGCTTCGTGCAGACGGTTAATCACGCCGCCGTCCACCCGACTGACCTGACAGGCTATGACACGGACGACTACGAGGATTTCGCCGACGGTACTTTCGCGGTGAAGCCGCGAGCTCCGGCCGGTGCTATCGGGTGCGGTGTGCCGCCGTTCGGCTTTGGCACGCCGGCAATCGGCGCTCTCGCGGTGCTTTCTCTCTTATGCATTTCTTTTGCAGGTGTAGCTGTTTCGGCTTCCACGGCTTCTGTTGTGTCGGCATGTGCACCGGCTACGGAGATGCCTTCGCCTTATGGTGATCTCGATTGGGAGACTCCGTCAGTTTACTTTACGAATGATTTTGTTGAATCGGTGATGCCGGCTCAGGGTCTCCTGTTGACTGACGATGTGCCACCGCTTCAGCCGCCCGAGCCTCCTGACAGACTAATCTTCCTAGCATTTCAGGATTTAGCTCAAGCGGATTTGGGCTTCGGCATGGCATTTTATTACGGCATGGCATTATATGAGGGCGGACCTCTGGATGTGGAGCACTACTTCGGTGCTGGCTTCTTTACTTCCTATTATGGGATGGACTTCCGTGGGGCCACCGCTGGCTACTATGATGTTGTTGATTGACTCCTTGCTCACTCTGGAGGCACACCAACCTGGTGGTGTGCGGAACTCCTGTGACCTCAAAGACTTCTTCAATCTGGTTTATGATTTGCTTTGACTCCTTTATATTCTTCGAGCCGACTTGCTAGCACGGTTCCTTTCACTTGTTTGGCGGTGCCTTAATTGCCCGTATGTTTCTGCTCACGTGCTACCTAGAGGTTTCCAATTTGTGTATCAGAATAGCACAGTTGGATTGGCAGTTAGACTTGTCACCTAGCTTCTGCCCTGACACTTACATCTTACATTTTCTGACTCTCCTAGTCAGTCACCACCCACAGTGTTGGGGTGGTGTGCTGAAATCTGTATAGGCAGCCCTGACTGGGAGTCCCGGTCAGGCCCCTATGACAGATCCCTAGGACCAACACTGGACTGCTGACTGATCTTTAGGTTCGAACTGAGACACACGCTGTGTCACAGGTAGGCTAGATTATGGAGAACCCGAAATATATATATCATATATATATACGCAGGTTGTACTCCAAGAACTGTCGGGCACTCGCAGAGACATACGGAGACTAAGATGAGATAATAAAATAACTTAGGTGTTTTATTATCGGTCGGAACTGACGGCAGGCAAGATGCAAGTGACACTGCACGGCGAGGGGTGACACAGGAAGATACAGTCACCCCCATTTTATGGGGGGGCGAAAGTCTGTCTCCCCATGACACCACCTCACCCCGAAGGTGTGAGGTGTCACGATGCCAACTTGCCAGGCCAGGCCTAAGATCCTACGGCAAGCACAAAGGCGAAACCCTAAGGAAACATACATCTCGTGAGACCCAAAGGGGTCTTTTTCAACCCAACTAGTGTGGCTCAGCCTGCGTTGGTCTCTAGATGCGTGCTCTAGGGGCTTACGCCCATGCATGTGCTGTGGGGATGACTACTCCCACAGCCAGCCGGCGAATCT
The DNA here is from genome assembly GCA_001247695.2 of Cymbomonas tetramitiformis. Lineage (NCBI taxonomy): Eukaryota > Viridiplantae > Chlorophyta > Pyramimonadophyceae > Pyramimonadales > Pyramimonadaceae > Cymbomonas > Cymbomonas tetramitiformis. The sequence goes on along the minus strand of LGRX02035526.1, from coordinate 106,469 downwards.
AGCCCCAGCAATCGAGGGTGGACGGCGGCGTAGCTCACGATGGTGAAACGAAGCTGAGCGCCGCCAAGACGTTGTCATCCAACGCCCACGCGATGCGGTGCGACGATGCGTGGCACCAACAAAGCGAGTGCGGGGACGTGGACCCCCAAGGGGGGGCGGAGGTGGAAAATGCGGTGTGGCTCCACTCTGCCGCGAGCAAGTGCGAAAGCAGAGAGGAAAAACGGCGGGATGAGGGCTGCAACACCACTAAACACCACCAGGCAGTGGCCAAGGGGCACGCAAGGTGGAGGGAAGAGTGGAGGATGCTGCGGGGTGAGGTCGTAGTGGTCAAAGCTCATGTCGACGATGTGGTTGATGGACTCGATTTTGGTGTCTGGTGCATAAGCACCACCAGACACCACCAGATCGTAGCCAGGGGTAAGTTCTTGTAGTCGAATCACCTGCAGCGCGGAGGCAATTGCAGAAATGCGCGAACGCTGACGATACGAAGCCATGGCCGCTGTAAGCTGGAAATTCTGGAGCCCAATACTTAGGGTTCCCAAACGAAAACGTAACTTTCGCCAAAAATAACCAAATCGAACGATGAAAAAGTCAAATTGGGGTAGATTTTGACGAGGAACACGGCGGTGAGGTCAAAAAAGTCGCGCGGTAAGCCAATTTTCCGGCAGCAGAGGTGCTGCTGGCCAGAGCGTTGAAGGCGTAAATGTCGGTATAAGAGGTTGGAAAAAAAAAACGGTCGTTTCCAGAGCACGAAGCCAAAAGGTGTGCAATAAGAAAACGGCTGAAGATGTCGGAAATAAAAGATGCCGTGACGTCGGTGCTGCCGCTGTTGTGCGTAGTGCAAAAACGGCTGATGTCGGAATGCCTGTGTTGCTGAAAGCTGATAATTGTGCCAAAAGCGAAGGCGTAGATGTCGGAAGCAACCGTCGGAAAATCACGTCGGAAAATCACGTCGGAAGCAGATGTCGGAATTAGATGTCGGAAGATGTCGGTTGCTTAGATGTCGAAAGTGCGTCACGGCTGATGTCGGTACTAAAAAGATGTCGGTTAGAATCACAGGGCGTGAAGCGATCTTGTCAACGAGTCAAGGAGGCACGTAAAAATAAGCGTGTAAGGGCACCATAACCTTATGGAGAACCTGAAATATATATATCATATATATATACGCAGGTTGTACTCCAAGAACTGTCGGGCACTCGCAGAGACATACGGAGACTAAGATGAGATAAAATAACTTAGGTGTTTTATTATCGGTCGGAACTGACGGCAGGCAAGATGCAAGTGACACTGCACGGTGAGGGGTGACACAGGAAGAGACAATCACCCCCATTTTATGGGGGGGCGAAAGTCTGTCTCCCCATGACTAGACTCCGAGACCGTCCGAGACCGTTCCGGATATATCTAGCTTAGGGTTTATTTATCTTATACAGTTTATCCACACTGAGTACGGGACTATCTGATATCTGGTGTACTAGGATATTCCGGTAATATGGTCACCTTGAACGATATGTACGCAAAGTGTGAGGAGCATCGACTTATGATAAGGCATTGGCTGTTGTATTTTTATGGGTTTGTGGCTACTAACGATTCGCGACCTCTTGAGGTGTGGAAGTCGAGCGGTTCGGTGTATGCCAACCTTGCTTGGGCTCAACGAACCCAACCACATCGAACTCATATTGTTATCCGCTTTATTGTAGCTTCAGTAGTTATGCAAAGTTGCGTCTTATGATGTTAGGATTATAGCACTAATTGTTGGTGCGCAGCACTTAGTTGCTTCCTCAAAAAGTCAATGCATGCGATACTTGTGTCACACGAGTCGAGTGTCGCTTGTGTCGGTGAGTGAGTGACTGCTTGACGTCATCACCCTTCAGTTCGATATCGTGAGATGTTATCGGATGACAGACGCTGTAATTAATTCCTATTCTGAATTCCAGCGTCTGTAGTATTACCCTATTTTTATTGACTAGGATCCAAGAATGGTGAGTCAACGTGGTATAAAAAAAGCCCTCAGGCAAAGTTATCATGTAGATTTATTTTTAGAATTTATGTATCGATTGCATACTGTATACTAAATTATCGCGGAGCGGGGGCGGAGCTCCCGCGACGCGACGCGGGAGCGACGAGTGGGCTTCGTTGTTATAATAATGGTCTTACACCATCAGACCGAAATTTCATAATCTTAATGTCTTACCCGTAATTTTAACGAGGAAATTACCTCTGTACTGTACTGTCGTTTGGTCTGTACTGTCTCGTCTTTGTACTGCGTCCGTGACAGCATGTCAATTTCCGCGTCTCTGGTTGGAGGTCCACCGTTTTTCGTCGACGGCAGTACAATGCGGACAAAAAGGACGACAGTATAGAGGCGGAGGCGTGGATGTCGCCAAAATGAAATTAAGTATGGTGCGGAACGGCCGGTACATGCTACAGTACCCTCGACAGTATACGGAGTACAACCGACAGTACAGACTACAGTACCGACGACAGTATACGACAGTACAGACGACAGTACAAAACGTGGTGGAAAATACTGCATGCCCCTCTCTCGTCTGGCTGCTTTCAAACAGTTCAAGTTGAATATTTCTGCGTATGCCTTCTTCAAATATTGAGCACACAGTAAATTATTTTAAGTCCCTGACAGCCATGAATACTTCTGAAGCACCTACTGAGCCTATCCCTGCGCCCGAGACCCAACCGCAAATCCCGCCCCCTTCCATCATACCCACTCCGGTGACTCTGTGTGTGGATGATGACGACCACATGTTCACGAAGAAAAAAAAGCCCGCTCCCAAAAGAAAGGCCGCTCCAAAAAAATCCCCCGCAGCCAAGAAAACCAAAACCGAGAAACAGAAACTCGATAGCACCGTGAGAGTCTCAAAACAACAACCGGCTATGACGCTTGTCGAGGTCGAGTTTCTGATCGAGTCTCGCTTGAAACGCCAGAATCAATTCGAGGGAACTATTGCCAAGAACGACGACATTTGGAAGATTATCACGGCCGAGCACAACAAGAAGTTCAACGTTGCTAGAATGTTTACATCACTTCGCAAACGCTACAGCGTGGAGACAGCGCAGTACCGCGAGTACTACTACGAGTGCAACAAGGAGTGGACTGGAATGTCCCGCGACGAAAAAGAGGAGCAATCTGAGAACGTTGTTCGACCGACTCACGCCGACATCTTTGAGAAGTTTAACTACAACAAACGTCCACTCGTTATCCCCGAAACCTTGTACGACGGCGAGTGCGACACCTGCAACTTTCAGCAGAATCCTGATGGAGGAGACCAGACTTTCGGAGAGGAGGACGACCTCCACGATCTGATGGGGGGTGACGACGAATGGGTGACTGACGCGGTATTCTCAACGCCCGCCAATATCTCGAATGTCTCAGCGACTCCTTCTAGACCACAGGGCACAACTCCCGCGCATTCCCCCGCCGATACGAATGGAACGCCCTCCACCACTCCCGTAACTCCCGTTCCCTTCACGGATCTGTCTACTGAAACCCCAAACCCTGACTTAGTTGAGATCACTGCTCCTGCAGCAAACCCCGCTCCGACTGAGAACCCCGCTCCGACTGCGAACACCGGTCCTGATGCGAACCCCGCTCCGATTGCGAACACCGGTCCCGATGCGAACCCTGCTCCGACAACCGAACACCGCTCCCGATGCGAACCCGCCTGACAAGCCGAACCCCGCTCCTGATGCGAACCCCGCTCCGACAGCGAACACCGCTCCTGCTGCGGTAAACCCCGCTCGTCCTGCTGTCCCACTCGAACGCATTGGTGGGGGGAACCAAACGGGTAACAAATACCGTCCCGACAGCAGCTCCACTCCAAGCAATAGCAAAAAACCCACCAAAGGGGCAGGGCGCCCTTCCAACGTTTCACAAATGCTCGAGGTTGAGGAGAAGAAGGCGGCAATTGATACGGCTGTAGATACAAGCGCCGTGAATATATTATCAATATACAATGAAACACTGCAAAGTTGGACAGCAATGCAGGTGAACGGATGAGCGGGTTTGTGAGTGCAGTCTCTGTAAGAGGATCTGCTGAAGCACAACGCTTCCTCACTTTTATACCTACGTCACCCATCATCTTAGATGGTACCGCCATTGGGTTGTGAACCCGAGACGTAGGTTGAACGACCAGCATGGTAGTAACGACTAGTTCGTTCATGCTGCACATGCGAGTTCTGCGCATGCTGAAAGCTAAAGATGGTTCTTGGTTTGTTTCCAAGATGTATCTTTACTTTGCCATCTTCGAGTTCAATCATACGAACTCTCGATGACAGGGATGCCTGATGATATGACATAATCATCTGGCGACATGTACAGTCATCGTCGACCGTACTGACGACTGTCATAAATGTATGACGCGACTCGACCTGTACAGTCATGATCGACCATACTGTCGACTGTCATAATAATATATGACATGACCGACTGTCATAATAATAATGACATGACATGACATGGTATGACATGTATGACAGGTATGACACGTATGACATGTATGACACATATGTCATCGGTCATAACCCTGACAGATCTCCCCTCTTAAGAGAGTTGTGACCTCACAACGGGCATACCTTTGTATATGTCTTTGATGTCTTTGTTGTTGTCGCTTCTTGCTGGTACCAGTCTTCTTACACCGATTTGAGGCGTCCCTCATGGTGTTTTTAGGTTATTGGGGGGAACTGAGTCCACTTTAGTCCCTCACCTTACAGTTCTTAGGATGTAGCCCACCTTTCCGGAAATCGTATCGTTGAGTGACGTTCCAAGGTTCAATGAAGAGCGTTTTCGCGATACAATCCTACGCTGGATTACTGATTGATCCACACGTTATCATGTATGTGCTAGACGATTCAAAGCATCCGAAGTCTACGTTACGGATTATTTGCGCTAGCCGTCGTCGCTTTAGCGAACGATGATCCCACGATTTAACGATTTATAATCGCACGATTCTCGGCCTTATATATATGACTGATCGACGAAAACCCTTGGGTACATGTTTCCACAGTTATATATAGTGCACCCAACCCTTCCTCCCCTCCTGAAGCTACTATGGAGGTTCACAGGCGGCAATGGGGAGCCCGATTTTGGGGGCTTATTTTAATGCAAACGGAGTGGCCCTGCTTAACGGGATCGGACTTATAATTCTTTACCCGGTCTGCTCAACTCCTCAATATTTGGTCCGGTACGCGCGCTTTGACGAACATCTATCGCGATGAGTGAGAATGGATTCGTCACGTACTAATGTGAAATTTCTTTAGTCATGTTTGTCAAGCACAACTTAGGATCACAACTCCGTCTACCTCAGTCGATATCTCCGGTAGCTCGGATGACTGGCCAAAAATCCGATGACAAACCACGGTTTTGGCAAAGGTAGCATTTAGCAGTTTTTATTTATCCACAGATATGATATCTCGCATGTGTGCGTATCTGTGCAAGGGTATGATTTTGAACAAGGCTCACTACACCTTTAGCAAGGAAGGATCAATTCCCGCTTCAATGCAACATAATGATAAACATTAAGAGCAAGGTTATATAGATGATCGACATGTATTAGTATATATTACAAGAAGTAAGGGCATAAGGCTTAATATAATGTTTAGCCTTCATAGGCAGCTATAATGTCTGCTGCATTGGTCAGCTCTGTGGCTTTGACCCAGGTGTCATGCTCAGGACCGTAGCCTGCATATCGTACTAAATAGTATTTGACACCTCTAGTGAACTTATCCGAGAGTATATGTGATATCTCAAACAGTGGTTGCCCTTCTTCGGTGATCATCTGTGGCAGAGGCAAAGGTGCTTGGATCGAGTCATTGTACAGCTCTAATCTGGATACAGGCTGTACCGGATGAATACGGATATCAAGATTTCCGAAATCTAACTCGTATGCACGTCCATGGCTAAGCACTTTGGAAATAGTGAACGGCCCAATATATGGCTGCTTAAAGTGTCTGCCTGCCTCTGTCAAACCAGTCCATTGAATAAACTCGGTCCGTAAAAGAACTTTCTGCCCAACTGCAAACTGCTTAGGCATGTGAGTCTTATTGAATCTGGCTTGGCTAATTTCTGCTGCTCGGGAAATGTTGTCTACCGCGTTGGCATGAACAGCCGAGTACTGGTCAAAATGATCTCGAATAGCTCTTTGTATTGGAACAGGAGCTTCTGGCGGAATAGTGATAACCAGATCATGAGGCGAAAGTGGTTGCGCCATCGAGTCGAGATAAAATGGTGAATAACCAGTTGATGCAGAAACGGTATTGTTAATTGCAAACTCCACCAGAGGCAACTTGTCCTCCCACGAATTGGCTGAAGTATCATTGCAACACCACCTGAAAATGAAAATGCTACTAATCAGTTTGTAAACCAGAGGATGATGAAATCATATCATGAATCAACAATTTGAAAAATACCTGAGGATGTCCTCAATGAAGGCATGGCTCCTCTCATTGGCAGCATTCTATTGTGGATGGTGTGATGACGTCATGGACAATCTCGTACCAGTAGATTTCCACAGTGTCTGCCAGAATGTAGAGGTGAATCTGGGGTCTCGATCTGAGATGATGTTCCTCGGAAGACCATGGAGCTTGAAGATATGCTGCATATAGATAGAAGCAGTATGCTGAGCTGTCCAGGTCATGCTGAAGGGGATGAGATGACAACGATGGGAGAATTGGCACATTACCACAAATATACTGTCGTGCCCATTAGTGGTGATAGGCAGATCAGTGATCCAATCAAGAGATACATCAAGCCATTTTGTCTTAGGCACAGAATATCGTATGTGTGCCTGACCATAAGGCTTGTGTCGCCTCGTTTTCTGGCGCTGACAAACGGGGCACTCCCGAATGTACTTGATAGCTGCCGTTGTCATTCCTGGCCAATAATACCGGCTACGCAGAAGATGAAGCATGCGATTTTTGCCTACATGACCAGAAATAGTGGCTGAGTGGCACTCATGAAGAAGAATGTGGCGAAGTTGTGTGATCTCACCGTCATCTGTGGGGACTTTAGCTGTTGGTGGAATGTACAGCTGTCTGCCATATATGGTCTTACGATAGATCAACCCCTGAATGAGCTCGAAGCTGTAGCTGCTGACTGACTGTGATGAAGTCGATGATGTCAGCTTAGCCAAAATAGTCTGTGCAAATGTGTCACGATCATATTCGGATATAATGATGTCGTGTAGCTGATGAGCTGATGAAGAAGATATAAGAGCAATGAATGTAGGATCTGCAGATGGAATGACCTCGCTGATGTCCATATGATGAAGACAATCAGTAAGTTCAAAAAGTGCAGAGATACGCGTGAGTGCGTCTGCAACCTTATTCTTCTCGCCAGCAATGTGCTCTATACGGAAGTTGTATTCAGAGAGCTCATCCAACCACCGTGCCTGTTTGGGGCTCAGTGTGGATTTGGTCTGGAAATAAACCAGTGGCTGATGATCTGAGCGTACAATAGTCTCAGGAGCTCCCAACAAGATGTGGCGAAAGAATCGGAAGCCTTCCACAATGGCAAATAGCTCGATCTCAGGAATAGGCCAACGTCTCTGTGTATCGGATAGAGTGACGCTGTGATAGCCACATGGCTTCATACCTTTTCCTTGATCCTGGAGTAATACTTGGCCAACGTGTGTGCCTGATCCATCGACCTCCAAAATAGATGGCAGTTTCTGATCTGGAAGCTGTAATACTGGAGCGTTACAGATGGCACTTTTGAGGTTATCAAATGCCTGCTGCTGCTCAGTTTCCCAGACAAACTCTGCATTATCTTTAAGGAGACGATTGAGAGGTTCGGCAACTTTGGAGAACTTTGGTATGAATCTCCTAAATTGACCAACCATGCCCAAGAATGACCGAAGGGATGACTTGCCATCTTTAGCAATACGGCGTAGAGGCTGCTTTCCAACGGTAGGACCATAAGACACTGGAGGCTGAATTGCCATGACTGCTCTGATCCTGTCTTCGATGATGGATAGGCCTGCTTCAGATATGTGATGTCCGATAAAATCTATAGATTTAACGAACAACTCCACCTTGGAAGGCCTGATGAAAAACTGGTGATCTCTGCAACGCTGGAGGAACTGTCGAACATGCTTCACATGACTGTCAAAATCTGGACTGTATACGATAGTGTCGTCCATGAATATGACAAGGAACTGGTCGATGAAGTCGAAAAATGCCCGATTTCCTACACGAAGTGCTGTTGCAGGAGCATTGGTCAATCCGAAAGGCATAACTGCCCATTCATAAGAACCGTATCTGGTGCGAATAGCAGTTTTATGTATATCATCCGGATGAATGGGGATTTGGTGAAAGAACTGGTTGAAATCAAATCTACTGAACCATCTTGATCCCTTCAGCTGCTCTAATAGGGTGTCATGTGGTGGTAGTGGATACGTGTCCTTGATGGTGATGTTATTCAGGGCACGATAATCACAACACATCCTCCACTTTCCCCCTGGCTTAGGAGCGAAAATGATTGGGCATCCATATGGCGATGATGATGGACGAAGGATACCCAACTCGACATATTTGATGATTTGCCGTTTGAGTTCCTCCATCATGGGTGCTGGAATGGTGCGTACTGGCTGTGAAGGAGGCTTATGTCCAGGTTCGATGTCGATTCTATGATATCCACCTTCAAACCGCTCTGGCCTATGACCAGCCGGAAGATCCTCTTGGAAAACGTCTGAAAAGTCTTCTCTCACTTGATCACGTGCTGCTGTGACCTCGGGGTCTTCCATTGTGGTGTCTGAGTCTGATGCTGCAAAGACCAATTCACCATCGACCTCGGAGAGAAAAAAGAGATATGCTACGGCTTCTTCAGCCGAACCACTGGATCGAATGCGACGGAGATGTTTCCTCATAGTGGTGGCACTGACCAATTCCATTTCAGGAAGGCCATCTGAGTCTGGAGTCTGCTCAACTCTGGACAATACTGTGCGAATACTGGAGCCTGATGAATGCTTCCTAGTGATCGTCAGATTTTTGGTCTGAAAGTCAATATGTGGATTCCTCCTCTCCAACCAATCTTGACCCAGAATGACAGTGAATGGTTTCATGTCAATGATGTAGAGATCTACTGAATCCTTATACTTGCCCAGCGTGAATGTAGCATTGGGAAGATAGGATGTACAGGGTAATTGGCTTCCTCCAGCCAATCCCACTGAAAATGATGAAGAATCTGTGGGAGGTATACCAAGCTGAGCAGCGAACTGTCTGTCGATGAAAGACGATGTGGCTCCTGGATCTACCAAAATGTGAGTACTCTGTCCAAAAACTTTCCCTTTATACAACAACAGCTTCTTCTGTGATTTCAGCTGTGCTGTTTGAGACTGCATCTGTGCGATGTGTTCTGTGGGATTGTCCATCTGCTGAAACTGCAATGTCAGACTGGAAAGGACTTCTTCTGAGATACTCTCAATCCGGCCACTTGCTTCAGTGGCATCTTCAGGCTGATCTACCCTCGGGGTGCTCTCAACACCGGTACCTGCGCAGTACCCTGAGAGTTTCCCTGAGGAGCTGGAGCTGATGGAACTGGATCTGGAGTTGCAACTGCTGCATTGATGCTGTGCTGACTCTTCAGTTCCTTGACCAAGGTGTTGATCGTATTGATGAGTTTGCCAGATCCATCCTTAGCACCCTGATTCTTCTGTGGCTGTCTCTGATTCTGAAAAGGATTCTGATTTCTGTTGGATCTGTCATATGGCTTCTGGCCACGTCCTCTGTCCTTATCCTTCTTGGCTGGACCTCCAGATGACTGCTCCTTCTGACCCCGATAGTGAAGGGTTTCCGATTGCTTTGAGTGAATGACGTAGTTCAAATCAAGCAATATCTGTGTGGTTTCTTGCCACGACATATTGTTCCTCTGCTCTTCTGTCAGGTATCTGAGCTGGAACTGTCTGCGGAGATCAGAATCCATACTGGTGACGAATCTGTCCTTTATTAGCACATCATTTAAATCAACTGCTGCTAAAGAAGCCAGTGATGTAAATGTGCGCAAATAATCTGCAAAGGTTTGGGTTCCTTGAGTCAGTGCCATTAGGTGTTTCTTGGCTACTGATCTCTTATGAGGATTACCAAATTGTCTGAGGAACGTCTGTCTGACCATCTCATAAGTGGCATATGGTTGTTGTGCCAAGACCTGGAAATAGTGTCTGTCGTTATTCTGTATGAGAGTAAGAAACACTGTGATCAAATCCTTATCATTGACACCTGGATAAGTGAACTGGAAATATCTGTCCACTGTATCCAACCAGACCTCTGCGTCCTGTCCTGATTTGAATTCCCTAGGTGGTGTCATTTTCACCTTGGGGACCAAACTGGGTGGAGCTGGTGGAGCTGGTGCTGGTACTGTATCTGCATCTGGATCTACAAAGACCATCGGAGGACTGTCTGCTGTATACTCTGCTTCTGGTGCCTGAGGCTCATTGGCAGGATCCTTGTACCGGCTCATATCTGGTTTCATGCGACTGACATTGTCATAATAGCCTATGTGGTCATATCTGGTTAGTGTATCGGCATAACCAGCGATCCACTTTGGAACCTTAAACCGACTGTATGCATCGTATGAACCAAGTATGTCGAAAAACCAAGTCGAATGATCTGGGTTGATATCAGGAACCTCATGCTCTTCCTCTTCGATAGTAACCATCTAAAAACAAAACACAGCACAAAAAATACCTTCAGCTAATTGTCTAACTGAGTGTGTGTGATTTATATGTTATATATGGTATATCTGTATATTATGATGAGGTTATGCATGTACATATATCCACCTTCTTCCCCCCTCAAGGAAGTGTGTGATACAGTGGCAGTTGTCAATTGCCAATACCTCATTCAACATGCATTCCTTATAGGAATCAGCTGTTACAGTTTTAGGGTTGCAGCCCTACAGTCCTTGGGTTGTAGCCCTGCAGTTTTTGGGTTGTTGCCCTACAGTTTTAGGGTTGTTGCCCATAGTATTATCATGTCTATGATGATTTAGCATGATATAATAATACCAAAAAACGAAGTTTTACGAAATAAAACTGGCATTTTAGAGCATATATAGTTACAGTGACCCTGTTACTCAATACAGTGTTTAGGGTGTTACTTGATATCAGTAACCCTAATACAGGTAAAAAATAAGCAGTATAACGTTTTTGCAAAGATTTTTAAGCAAAACTGCATTCAATACCTAAGTGAATGTTAAGTGATTTTCAGAGGGTACGTTACACCCCTGACACACACATTTAAATATTAGGGTGTTACAGGGTGTTACACGTGTTATGTCTTTCAGGGATTGTTATTTGATAGATAAATATCCATTATAGCAAAAAAAATCAATCCCGAATTTGCAAAAGATTACACGTATTGTATTTTGACCGATTTTTCGTTACAGCCAATATGTTCACCCCTATATATTACACACCTAATATCTAGGGTGTTACACGAGATATGACTATTGTCATTATGATTTTCTCATACCTCAATAGGTATAAAATCATATTATCAAATAAAATAGGGTCCGATTTTCAATTTTCAAATCTATCGCAAACGGATTTTACCCATTTTGGCCGTTTTTGGCTATATGTATATATATATATATATACATATCTCTGTGTGTGTGTGGACTGCAAAGTACAGAAGCACTGCAAATCACTTCACCTTTGCACATGACAAATTTCATGGCATAAAAGTGAATTATTCTGCATATCAACATCTGAGGTTGATCACATTTCTGGGTTTTACTGATTGAAACCCATGGAGGCAAATGCACTCTCTGGTGATATTTAAGATATATCAACTGTAAATGAATTCTCAGTTGTGTCAGATCCTAATATATATTTGGATGTATACAACGAGTATATCAAGTGATATCTCTATGTTCAAATACATCTGGACACTGCTAGATATAATCTGAGCAGTTTGTACGTCCACAACCACCTTTTGTCAATTCATGTATGGTTGCTGATCTGAGTTGGTACATGCATGTGAAGTGATCATCTGTATCAACTGTCAGAATGCAATGTAGATATTGATGTTGCTCCAGCGATAGTGTGTGGAATGACGAGTGGACTGCACCCAACAGTTACCAGCTGTTTAATGGGTGCAGTATCTTGCCTTCGGGTCTGGAGATAACTCCATCCAGCCCTACAGCATCTTGTCTTATCCTGCTCCCTTATCTATCGCAATCACTGACATTTTCCACGCACATGTGTTTGGAAAATGGTATCTATGTATTATGTATTGATACAATACTTGATCATTACACTTGGAGTCAGTGTATTGTCAACATGTATAATGAATGTTAGTGTTTGTGCAGTGTATTGTGCTGATTAGTACTAGTGTGTGTGTTTACTTGCACACACTTTGCAAGATCTTTATGGATATCACAATATCCTAACAACCTATCATGCAGATTGTCAGCATACCACGTACTGATTACATCTAACATGATATATATAGTTTAGGGATTGTTGTAATTCCATGATAATCTCATTACGTGATGAGTTGCTGATAGATTTTACATGAAGCTCAGGTGAGCATTCCTTCAAGTAATCCACCATAGAATGTACATGTTACCTGGAGAGCATCTCGGCTCCACCAGGGCACGACAAACTAATTATGGTGTTTAGATTACTGTCAGGCACCCTTTGCAACATGGATTCGAATATAAACTAGCATTCACTGCAATATGCTTATGCTCTATGTACTACAGCTGTTATCGTGATCAAGCTGTACAGTATAATAAAGTATGTACTATTTACAACATTGCAATCATTCAGCATAAGATGTGTGCATGATATAGAAGTATATGCATTGTGTATTAATGATTGCTGTAAGTGAAATGAGTGTATGTGTGTGTGTGCTGATCTGCACACACATGTTGTGCACAGATCACTGTGCTGCTGATAAGTATAATGCTGATGATCAAAAGTATTTGTGTGGTCATCAGAACATTGGAATCTGCTGCATGGTATAGTTGCATGGTATAATGATGCATGGTACATCTTGCTGCATGCACTTGGTATATACTGAATGGATAGTATATGCTGCAAGTGTGCGTGTGTGTGTGTGTGATATGGCTACACACACAGCATATGGTGCACACCCATATGATTGCAAACTTGTATGTAAATCTGCCAGTGAATGGATAAACATCATCTCTTATGTGCAAGCATCACAGATTTTAAGCAGCATGCTGCATATATATATATATATACCATTATCGCGCATCATCCGATCATGATGAATCTAGCAGGTGTGTATATATCCTGTCAAGCAAAATCATCATGCGCGCGTAGACGAGTGATTTTTGCAACCATTTAAAATGACGAGATTTTTATGCGTACACTGCACTGAAAATTAGTGCGAGTAGTGATTTATCAAAGTCGTTGATATGTGCGCTGCGAATGGTGAACATATCTCTGTCGCAGGTATGTATGGCATATGATACGAATGCCATTTCGCGTACGGAACATACACTGATGACGATTTGTTCATCCGCGCGTCAGTATGTCGCATATCGTACAATTTTGCGAATGATAGCAGCGTATATATGCGATCTGTATGCTGTATGCACACCTTGTCGCGCTGTTATACTCTGGCGGTGATTATGCGAGCGACGATGATTTCTCGCGCACTCCTTCCGCTGTTGATTATGCAGCGAGTGTAGTTATGCGATATGTGTCTTATATGTGCGACTGCGGGCGCCTGTATGTATACGCGATCCGCGAACCTGTTGCACACAAAAAATACAATATATCTCTATTTGCTGCACTGCACACTTAGGTCCTCGTTCGTCGCGTGGACGATTAGAATACCACTGATACGGCTGTAGATACAAGCGCCGTGAATATATTATCAATATACAATGAAACACTGCAAAGTTGGACAGCAATGCAGGTGAACGGATGAGCGGGTTTGTGAGTGCAGTCTCTGTAAGAGGATCTGCTGAAGCACAACGCTTCCTCACTTTTATACCTACGTCACCCATCATCTTAGATGGTACCGCCATTGGGTTGTGAACCCGAGACGTAGGTTGAACGACCAGCATGGTAGTAACGACTAGTTCGTTCATGCTGCACATGCGAGTTCTGCGCATGCTGAAAGCTAAAGATGGTTCTTGGTTTGTTTCCAAGATGTATCTTTACTTTGCCATCTTCGAGTTCAATCATACGAACTCTCGATGACAGGGATGCCTGATGATATGACATAATCATCTGGCGACATGTACAGTCATCGTCGACCGTACTGACGACTGTCATAAATGTATGACGCGACTCGACCTGTACAGTCATGATCGACCATACTGTCGACTGTCATAATAATATATGACATGACCGACTGTCATAATAATATATGACATGGTATGACATGTATGACAGGTATGACACGTATGACATGTATGACACATATGTCATCGGTCATAACCCTGACAGCAATCCGACCACGTGCTCGTGCGCATTTCACACCGCGCACAACCTAGCACGCCATTGTGAGTCCGACAAGCATAAAGCCGCCCTCACGAGAGAAAACTCCGTGGCCGAACATGCACACGTTTACCCGCCCCTTCCTTTGCACGAGTCCTTCGATCGCATTGTGGCCGATCCTCCATGGAAGTACTGGCGCCAAGCCACGCCTTACCCGTCACTTTCCCTCGACGAGCTGAAGGTGCTTATTTTTGTCGCATGCAAGTTGTGTATTGTGTTTGGGTGCACCTACTTATCGCATGTCATAAACAGAAATAAAGCACAAGGTGTATTGGTGTAGCATAGTGTGGTTGCACCTTTTTGTCACAGATCCGTTTTGGTGCGACCGCTTTTCTCAATTGAACCGCAAGGTGTATTGTTTGTGCGTAGGCTTTGAACGTGGACGCGATCGCCAAGCCACATGCTTTTTTATTCATGTGGGCTACTGGGCCCAAGCTGCTCGAGGCGATGGAGTTGTACGAGGCATGGGGCTTCGAGTACAAGACTGTTCAGCACGTTTGGCTGAAAACAGATCGGAACGGCACGGCAGTTTTGGGACCTGGGCATTACGCTAGACCTAGCACTGAGTTTTTGCTAGTGGGAGCTCGTGGAAAAGCATTAGGCAAGCTGAAAACTAGTTGTAGTGTGCGTCAAGTTATTTCAACCGTTCGTGGAAAGCATAGTGAGAAACCTGACGAAGTGTATGACCTGGTGAGCAGTTTTTCAGGCAATGCGACATCACGCATGGAGTTATTCGCGAGAAAGAAACGCACAGGTTGGACAGTGTGGGGCGACGAAGTAAAGTAGATAGCAAGCTAGCAAAGTACACACTATATGTTAATAATAGTATTTGTAAAGAGTTATCTACTTGCATATCATAACTTGTGTATCCCGAAAGCATAGAACAAAGCATCACACTTGCATAAGTCCTAGTGGATCATACATCAAAGCATCCTCCTCTGGCATATTGCGGTATTCCTCACGCAACTCCCATAGCGTGTCTCGCAAGTCGTCACGTCGTGCCGCCATTTCGGGATTGACGGTTGCAGAGCTTCGAGCTTTTGGGAGAGCATGGTGTATGCAGTGGATAATGTTCTTCCTGGCACAACGTGGGCAAGCGGGTGGAGGGTAATGTTCCATGAGCTCGAGCATCTCTGGATCAGGGTTGTTGTGAGACAAAAACAGTGCATAGTCAGGGTCTTCCATGCCTGGAAATAATATGCACATATTATGCAAGACCATAGAAGCATATATCAAACCGGACGTGGTGTTGTGAGGCAGATCGGATGGTCTCATATTAAATCTAAACTTATTCTTCCACATACCAAAAGCTTGCTCAACATAAAAACGAGTCGAGGATAAACAAAAGTTGAACCATACTTGTTCCGCGGTGGAAGGAGACGAATAGGGCACCATAACATAAGGGCCAAGAGATAAGCCTCCATCCGCTAGCATGAGACCATCCGGGCCACCCAAGTAACCGATGGGATCGAGTTGAGCGTTCCGCCAATATACACTGCGTTTGAGAATTGTGATATCCGAAGCACGACCTGGGTAACCAACTATACTATTATCAAAGCAATAATAACTATTCACGAAGGCGAACACAAGAATAGAATACCATCCCTTATAGTTCTTGTAATCTTCCTTGGTTAAAGAGCACTTAGGATTATAAGGAACGTGCGAACCGTCGCCAGTGGTTGCGACATCAGACAAACCGCGGCGATTGCCAAAGCGTTCTTTTATCTTAACTAGCTCTTGGGGTGTAGGCTTTCTCATGTATCTAGGTCCATGGACCCTTTTAACGCCAACATGAAAAGCGACCAACCACTTAACGAAAACCGGGTGAGAAACTTTAAGCGCATGCACAGTCGGAGCCAGAGGACCACCATGGGCCAAGAAGTAAATGCAACCGTAAACTTTATATTTCGCGGTGAACCTATACTTTGGAATAAAGCCGGCATTGTCACGAAAGAATCCGTTTGCTATAAGGTCGTCACTAATACGATTGCAAAGACCACGAGACATACGCATGACCTTATAGAAACGATCTTCGGGCCACTCAAAGAATATGTGATAGGGGGTAGAGTCGCGCCAATCTCCCCGATTCAAATGTATACGCCGCGTGGACTTAATGTATGCAACTTCCTCTTCGGGAAAGACAACATCCAAGCTTGCTTGGATGTCACCTATACCGAAGAGTTCCTCAGGATCTTCGGTATCTTCACCCGCGAGACGATTGCGGTTGCGTTTTGCCGTGGCCATACTTCGCAGCCCAAGGCTTTGAAGTAAGCCAGGACAAAAGGCAAGCGATATCATCAGGAAAATAATAAACTGTCTCTGCTGTGCGGTCGGCATATTGCGAAGAAAACACTCAACTGTCCGTTAACTTTTTTGAAATTCAAAATTATTTTTTGGCGACAGCGACAGTACAGCCGATGAAACAGGGCAGCGCAGTACAGCGATAATATTTCGCTTAAACCTTCGGGCTGTGACACTGTACTGTCGCACGGCTGCCACGTCGGCACATAATTCCCCAAAATCGACAGTACAGTACAGAAAACCGACAGTACAGTACAGAGGTAATTTCCTCGCTAATATACCGGGTTACACCTTCGGTGCGTCGGCTGGGAGCGCTTTACAGCAAGGGACAGGCGAGGGTACGGGCGCTGGGAACTCGTCCAATCTTGCCTTATTGAAGAGCAGAGGTTTACAGTACACTTATTACTAGGAACTTCATACGAGCAACGAGGTCTCAGACTCACGAGACCACAGACTTCAGACTTGAGACTACGAGCTATGAGCTAATATCTTTCTTCATGCGATTGATCCATACCTGATACCAGCGCAGGCGAGGGACTCATACGATGGATACGTCATGTACTGTTTTCATCAAAATTAGTAAAAGAAAACTGCGTTCTCTCTGTGATGAGAGTTTAGCAGACTTATCTATATAATGTACTAGAGATAGTAGGTACTGTCGCACGTTTGGGATTTGAAATCAGGCGTTACGTGGCTTTTATACAGAAAACCCCAATATCATTCTTCTAAGTTCCCCCCCCTCTTTTGGAGGTGTCGATAATGTCTGGCAGTAACTTGTGTCTCTCTACAGTTTGTACCGATATCTTACCAGGTATTCTCCTATTGTTTTCTGGTAAATTACTGTCCTTGTGGGCAGTGAAATACTATTTTCAGCCATGATCGTTGCACGCTGTTGGCTTGCATCGACGTAGTGCTGTTGTTCGTGACTTACCATCGGATAGCCTAACGTTCGGGTGAGGACATAGTTTTTTAGTTGAGCATATTGGTATCCACGATACTGCATTTTTATCAGAATGGAAGTCAGTGCCGCTCAAATGCATCAAGCAAAGCAGGAGTGTCAGGAAAGCCGTGAAGTTGAGCAGCGTTCAACATGGGCCAACTTAGTGTCCCATCCGGCCCGTCTCCACTCGAGACAAGGTGGAGAAAGGTGAGGTTCCTTCACCTCACACAGCCAGTGGTGTGAAAGTGCTCTTCATGCAGTTTAATATAGTGCTTAGTCGTTCGTGCGCTTGCAGGCTTCGACGTGCGTGGAATTTTCTAAGTGAACCTCACCCAGTTATCTGCACACTGGTTCCTGACAACCATCCCCTGCTGGACGCACGAGGGATACGCGATGTCGCCGTGCGACTTCTGAAATTCGGGGTAGTCAGTTTGACTGGAGCACTGTTGGCACGTCTTTTTGCTGAGTATGTATTCGATACGGAATATGATCCTAACTATGATGGGAACGAATTCTGGGAGCTGTATTTCTCTTCAGTCGTGATGGATATGTGCTTTGCTTTCTTCCTGGGGCGCATTTACTGTTCGCAAGGCCGGGACAACATATGGTTCTTCTTTCCAATGCTTTTTGGATGCGTCCTCCCGACGGCAGTAGCTGTCATTGACGATCTGCAGGTGAGCCAACTCAAGCCCCAGTGCACACCAACTGTCGGGCCCACAGCTTGCACGAGTAGGAAGCACCAAAACTCTGAGGCAAAATTCTGCTCCGCTGCCTGCACCTGCTTGCCAAATCTGTTTGCCTGTAGGCCCGCCTGCTGGTGCTATGACGTTCAATTGTTCCTTTCCGCGCTTCTCAGAGACCGCTACTACGCAAATAATCCCTCGCGGCGTCTTTGCACATCCTTACCGTCGCTTGACTACCCTCGCTTCACAACCGGAAAACACTCTGCACCGGCTTGCTTTGTTCGAATTGTTATCGAAATATTGAGCGCTCGCTTGATGAAATGCGGTAGCTGAAGTCCGTTACGTAAACGGTGGACCAATAGCACTCCAAGGCATGCTTTAGCCTCAACTTAGCCAGTGCGCGCTAAGTAGGGATGGATCAGGGATAGTTTGCTCCCGCGCGACGGCAATGGGTTAGAACACTCCTTGCGGCTCCCGGCAGGTGAGCATCACGGAGCAGTCGATCGAGTGCGATTGGACGGGCTGGACGTGGACGCTTGCCATCCTTGGGGTGCTTACTGCGTTGATCTTCGTCGGCTTGCACGTTGTGTGGGCTCTCGCTGATAAGGCAAGCCTCCTCTTTTCCGGACGGGGTTCCATTAGAGTGCATACGGTGTGACGTGTGGTGGCGCAAGCACCCTGCAGCAGCGCCGACAACCCGCAAGGTTATCCTCGTTCAAGTTTTGACGTGTATCCTTATAGGTGTGTCTCTCCCGTACAGCGCTCCGGCAGCACTAGAGCGGCTCGCGCTGGCCTGACCGCTTGCCTTTCTCTCCCGTACAGCGCTCCGGCAGCACTAGAGCGGCTCGCGCTGGCCTGACCGCTTGCCTTTCTCTCCCTACTTCAGCTGTTTTGGCTACAGTGTGGGGGAGCTCAGACGTTTGCTTTCTGCACGAAGTGTGCGCTTTACTTGGCCCATGTGCCTGCCTCCTCCCACCACTTCGGCTGACGGGGCTCCAGTGTGGCGGAGTGCAGGTGTTCATCGTATATCTGCTAGAAGCGTGTGCTGTCTTTGCCACATTCGTGGCTCCTGCGGCAACACCCGGCTTCGACCAGTTGCACTTTCATCACTGGCTCAAAGGTCTGATTGGAGTGTGTTGCTTTCATCTCGACAGAAGAATGGGACTCGTTGCACAGGTATTTCCCATGTTACCCTGCATGAACCAAAAGCTTGGGTTATTAGAATGCCTTCAGACGGACGCAGTCCTTTCCTTTGTGTCATCGATAGTGCTTTGAGCGAAGCATTTATCTGTTTTGACTCAATGGTCTGGACTTTTACAGTCATTGGGCCTGAGCGCGATTTCGTCTTTTGTCGCTGAATTAGGTTTTTCGCAGCGA
The DNA here is from genome assembly GCA_001247695.2 of Cymbomonas tetramitiformis. Taxonomy (NCBI): domain Eukaryota; kingdom Viridiplantae; phylum Chlorophyta; class Pyramimonadophyceae; order Pyramimonadales; family Pyramimonadaceae; genus Cymbomonas; species Cymbomonas tetramitiformis. The sequence goes on along the minus strand of LGRX02035526.1, from coordinate 86,682 downwards.
AAACTTTGTCAAGCTTCCTTCCTGTTCTTTTCGTTATGTAAGCTACTACAACTGATTTGAGGCTATCAGTATTTGACTTGTTAACACAACACATGCGTTGGATAGGTGCCCTCCTATGCTAACGCTCAGATACAAAGGCGGCTTGTTACCCGAGGGCTCACTCTCAGCATTCCAATGCATGATAATATACCACCAAATATATGTAGGATATATTTGTTAGTTGGAAACATATCCAGTTATATCTCCTGAGTTCATTGACGGATTTGGGTAACCTGGGGATGGCTCATATGTAGGGCTTCACTTGGGGCATATATCTAAATGGAATTGGCTGTTGGGGGCGTGGAGCATTGCTACCATGTAAGCTATTAAACGTGATGCTAAGAACTGACGCCGACGATTGCTACACCTACCAGGAGGTTGTTGTTGATGTTGTGACAAATGTCACTTATACTGTCACCCGAGTGGCTCCTGTGGAAGCCAAATGTGATCGTCGTTGATAACGGTGGCAACTTTTCTAATGTATGATAGGACAGTGGGAATCGAAATCTTGTTACTATAACGAAAACATGCTAGTATGTTCTAGTGTGACGGCATCGCTGACCTCTTGCACAACAGCAGTGTTACCGTGCACACGAATGGCACAGCTTGTGCGATCACAATAAAGCTAAGAACGGAAAAAAGTATTTTCTTGGGGCAAAATGTGTTTGAGGTTGACATATAAGTTACGTGTACATAACACCCCTTTTACGAACGATTGATATAATGAACCAAATATGAATTCTTTGTTTGAGAATGTTAGAGGAAATGTTTAGCTTGTGCAATGCCATCTGTGTCAGTTTTTGGTGGCCTTATTGCCAGGTGACCAGACTAGCAGTTGTGTTACTCTATATTATGATTTCCAATTTGCATGGCGTGTATGCTAGACTAAAGACGATCCCTGATAACTGCTTGAAGGTAGTTGTTCAGGTGAGGATCGGATCTTTCGAAAACTTGTCTTGGGGTATCCAAACTTTGCTCCGGGGCAAGGGGTATCGAGATAAGACGAAACGTTTGTTGCTACTGGGGGTGGGGGGCCTGGACGCACGTGCCTGCGCTGCTAGGGGGTTGCGACCCCCGAACCTCCCGTACTTCATCTAATGAGCGATAACGCATGTTCATTAAGTCGTGTCGCATCTCAAATCGTGCGGTCCGTTAGCAAGGTTCCATGGTTTAGTGACCATTAAAAGTGTTGCGGTCATTTGTAATGGGAAAGTGGAACTACTTTGCCACCCATGTCGGTGGTTATATATATATATATAGATAGATAGATAGATAGATAGATATATTCCCCGCCCCTTAAGCGTTCGTGCATGTTGCAAGGCGCGAGGGGGCGGAGAACTTCCCAGGCGTCGGAGATTGGGGGTTGTACAAAACTCTCACAAGGCACGACTCGAAAGCGGACTTCGGGGCCGGGGGACGAGGAATACGATGCTTTTCATACTCATTGCGAGGAAACATATCTCGTGCTAGGAAAGTGTTGCAGAGGTAACGGACTAAACGGCAATATAGATAATCGGATAGCCGATAAATATTATCGGTTGGAATTGGTTCTCGGGGAGCTATGACTGCCGTGTCACTGGTTCGGTACAACCCCCTTACATATACAGGCTAGCCTGTACTCCCTGTAAGGTCATGTAGTTAACGGTAGGCTCCTGTAGGTGACGGTAGACCCTTGTAACTTCCGAGAAGTCGTCTGTATATCCCTGTAGTCAGACTAGTCACGGTACGTGTCTGTACTCGCCTGTACTAAACGGTGCATGCCTGTATATCCCGATACCTGCTAGTATGTCCCTGTATTGCCGATACCCGCCAGTAGGTCCCTGTATGTGCCGGTATGTGCCAGTAGGTACCGGTATTGCCCAGTAGATGCCAGTACTCCCGGTAGGTGCCAGTAATTGCACGTGTTTCCCTTTAAGCGCCGGTAGTTTCCAGTAGGTGCCCGTGGCCACTGGCATTTCCCTGTCAACGCCTATATCATGTTGCAGGCACCAGTAGCAACCTGTACCTGCCTGTGCGTGCCAGTACTCCCGGTACCTCCCAGTAAGCGCTTGCGTCATCCTGTAAGTCACGGTAGGTCCGTGTAAATACCAGTATGCGCTTGTAAGTACCTATAGGCGCCTGTAGGTCCCGGTAAATACCCGTAAACACCAATAGGTGCCTGTAGGTAGCGGTAGGCATTTGTAGGTCCCGGTAGGTCCCTGTAAATACCAGTATGCGCATGTAAGTACCGTAGGCACCTATAGGCTCCGGAAAATACCAATAAATACCAGTAGGTGCCAGTAGGTAGCGATTTAATAGGCACCTGCAGGCCCCTGTAAATGCCAGTAAATGACTGTAGGCGCGTGTAAATACCTATAGGTGCTTGTGGGTACCAGTAGGCACAATTCATGTACCTGTGGGTACCAGTTTTGCGGAGGTATATGATATCGCTAAGACGCTCACACGCTCACACGAATAGACGCACCAGACGCTCAGACGCTCAGACGCTCAAACGCTCAAACGCTCAAACGCTCAAACGCTCAAACGCTCAGACGGCCAAACGTTCAGACGCTCATTACGCCCTTTCATCACTGTGTTGCAAGGCACCTAATCGGTTGTGCCGATATTCCGATATATCGGGAATAGCGGCAATATCGGGAATATCGGTATCGATCGATATGGTTTTGTACACATATCGGAAACATCAGTATTGATCGATACGGTCATGGGGAATATCGATATCGATCGATCATAAGGTGACATATATCAGTATCGATGAATCACCAGTTTGCTACATATCGGAATCGATCGATACCGATCGTGGGATTAGCATATCAGAATACATCGATATATCGATATATCGATATATCGAAAATCGATCTTGCAACGTAATGTTCTAGGGTGATGATTGGAGACTGTTTTGGATCCAATTTATCTTTCATCGAGCGATCGTTCAAGCTCCGATCCGAGGATTTTCATTGGTTCGCGGTGTGCCCAAAAATTATCCGAAGGTCCTAATAAGTACCTTTATGAAGCTATCTCGTACCTCTAATCACTTTTTTTTTCAAATCGCAATCTTCAGTCGCAGCAATCATGCCACGAGAAAAGGGTGCGAAGCCCAGACATGGCACCAGAAGCAGCTCGCCATTCACCGCACTCCGTGCTCAAGGGGCAGGTCCTGTAAAACGCACGCAGCAAATCCCATTTGACCCTGCCGGGCAGGATGGTACCGACTACACGGTTCGTGAGATAAAAGCTGGGCGATTAAAATATGGCGTTTCTGAATGGCTCGTCGGGTGGGAAGGACTTGAGGATATAAATGATATGTGGGAGCCTGTCGAGCACCTAGCTGGTTGCGAGGGACAAATCAAAGCGTTCCGAGAGAGGGCAGAGGTAGAAAAGAAAAAGGCTGAAGAACACGTCAAAGAGAAAAAGCGGAAGGCTTGTGAGGAAAATGTCGATAATGAAGGTAAGCTTAATATGCGTGCTTCCCGTTGTTCGCTTTTCGGTGATCCTTAATACCCGTAGGGAAGGGAGCCGGAGCGAGCGAGGGTTTATGAACTCTATTCATTTATTGCTAACGGATGTACTGAATCCGTTGCGACAGACAATGATGGGTTCGAGGACTCTTTGGGTGGCAAGCGTCGTTCAGCTTGTTGGCCTAGTTTTCGCATCAAGAAGCGAGGATGACTCTGGCAAGATCATTGAGGTCAAGTGCAAGCACTGCCCAGTCGATACTAGGCCTCTCCCATTTGGCGGGAACACTACGAATATGCGGGTGCACCTTTCTCAGAAGCACAAGGATGTGTTTGTGAAAACGATTTCTGTTGATTCCCCTGCTGGAGGCAACGATGACAGCGTTGCTCAGAGTAATAAAGGTGCGTGTTTCAGGTCGAACCGTGCTTTTATTTGGACTGCATGTGCGTCGTTCCGTCGAACATTATGTATTTCGTTGGTTCAATTTTCAGTTATGCTAGTGCTCGTGCGTGTGGGCACTTGCGCACGCAGGGCCTCAACAACAAGCTCTTCTCCCAAGGAAGAAGCCGCCCAACACGATGAACTTCGCCGTCGTATTTCGCTGTGGCTTGCCCGCCGGAGACGCCCCCCGTTTGCCATAGAGCGACACTGAGTTCAAGAAGATCTTTGACTACATTTTTGTTGGAGGCTACACCCCACCTGCCTTGTTACCAGCTCGTCGTCCAGCAGATTTTACATCTGTCGCACGAAAACAAGACCAAGCTGACGAAGTCCATTCTGGAGCTGCTTGAGGAGGGCATCCTCCCAAGCATAGCGGGGGGCATATGTTCGCAGGGGGGCATCGCTATCTTTGGGATTCTTGTATATTGGATTGACCAGGATTTCACGTATCATGAGAAGCTGTTGGCTGCTTTGCCTTTTTTGGCTACTGCCCGACGGTCCTTGTCATAGGACCGGAAATCGCGTCCGGTCCTATCACAAGGACCGGAGCTTCGGGAATTTTTTGGGGGGTTCTCTTGACGGTCGGAGACCCTATCTTCAGTATGGTAGTACCCTTAGGACCTAAACTTAGTGCCAATATGCGCCACGTACCTTATATCGTCATATAATGCATATATCCAATGCATTTGTACAAGGCACCCTACCATTTTTGGGTTGCAACTCTTGAAGGACGGTGATAAATACCTCTTATCTTTTCATAATTTTTATCCAATCGAATTTGGCGTCTGACAAGCTTGTCAACCTACCAATTTGAACCCTAACATAATATCCAATCATGCGCAAAAGATTGTGCACGTTTTCGATACATATTGGTTCATATATACACCTTGAAGTTTGGGTTTGGGGTTGAAACCCTATCTTTTTGCTAAATTTCACACCTTATTTCTAGGAAGGGAATCTGCCCTTGATGTGCAAATACGAGTGAGGATATACTAGAATTTTCATCCTGCACGTAAAAGTCTTATTCCAGATATATATAATGAATTTTTGAACGCTTTACATAACTGAAAGACGGGCTGATATGACTTGTATGCATCGACAAAGTTAAAGAGGTGCGGGTTTTTTTAATCACCAATTTTCAGGAATTCTCATATTTCTTCTATGTGTGGACTTAGTGAGCTATATTTGTGGGCATATTATGGGTTTCCAAGGTAGCGCTCATGATATATATCATAAACAGGTCCCAAATATGTTAGGTTTGGGCGCTATACGCATTCTAAAGCCATTTGATGAGTGAACGAAGCTCCGCCCTTTCCGGTCCTTGTGATAGGACCGGTCATTTTAATTAATTTCAAGCGATGCTACCCCCACTAGTTCCACCATCTCCCCACATGCCCAAATCGAGTATACCGCCCAAACCACGTTCAAGATAAATTCTTTGACACCTAAAAATGATGCCCAAGCACTCATATATCAAGTATATCTAAAAAACGCACTTGGTAGCCCGAATTCACTACGGTCCTTGTCATAGGACCGGACCGTCGGGCAGTAGCCATTTTCTGACGTGCGCCACACCGCTGACACCATGGAGTCAGCCACTAAGGAAGCGTGCGCTGATATTGGCTTGGGGGAATACGCATTGGGGGCCGATTTTGCTGACAACAAAGATGACGTCGCCTCCAAAATACACTCGACTGTGTCTGACAACGCGTCCAATATCGTTAGCGGTTGGATGTGTTTCGATAGCCACGAATGCACGGACCACACCATCGCCCTCATGGTCAAGGCGTTTCTGGAGCAACCTGGTGTGAAGAACCTGGTGTTCATGAAGCTGAGGGGTATGACAACGCACTTCAATCATTCAGTGATTGTTGCGAAGTTATTACACGACTGTCAAAAGCGACACAGCTTATCGTCGTCGAAACCTCCGCAGGATAATGATACTCGCACTGGTTGGGGTGGAGCCTGCAAGCAAGC
>LGRX02035526.1:53017-73647 GCA_001247695.2 Cymbomonas tetramitiformis | reverse complement strand
CTCGGTTTCATCACTACCGATTATTAATTGCTGCTGCTCAAAGTGAACGCGAGCCCGCTGCTGCCGCAACCGCTGAGACATTGCCAGGAGCCGTTTTTTGGACTTTGCAATCAAGGATTGCGTGCACACCGAAAATTCAGAAACACGAAGATCATATGATGTTGATGGTGCAGCTGCAGCGGCATCAACCGGTGAGCATTGACCATAAGTACATAATGACGGTGGTGATGATTCGACTTGGTCAATATCTGTAGTGGTATCATGATCAAGGTGTGATGACGATATATACCCGGCAGCCGTATTGCTAATATCACATATACGTAGATCGTGTGGTGATAGTTTGGCATATTCAGATAATGCCAATAATTCTGTGCATGTCGGTGATGGTGATGATGATTCGACTTAGTCAATATCCGAAGTGGAATCCAGGGGAGAAGCCCTCCCCTGGTGACTCTCGGCCCCACTTTCGAAAATCCCTTAGGCCCCGTTTCGGCCAGCTCGGCCAACCATCCAAAAAATGCCCGCCGCAGGCGCGGAATTGTTCGCTTAAGTATGGTGGAATACTGAAAATCGTCCAAAAAAGTATGTATCCGAGGTTTTGTGTAGTTATGAGTCTCGGCCCCACCCTGAAAAAAAGTTCGGCCCCACATCGGCCGCACCCCACTTTTAGAGAGGTCTCTCGGCCAGGGGTCGGTCACAATACTACTCACAATACCCACGAGACTCGGTATTTGGGGCTGTAGGCTCGGCATGGGAAGAGCAATGGGAAAAACTGGGGTCATACCAATTCAACCCAGAGTACACAGCAGGCGACCTCTACAAGGCACTGAAAAAGGCAATTAACTCCACAAAAACGGCCGAACCCGTTCTGGGGGTAGGAATATACCCCACATACGCCAAAAGCCCGTATAGAAAACTGCTCAATAAGCACATGGGATACAGGGTACACGAGTTACTGGAGATAAAGGAAGGGCAGTTCACCTTCTTACCACCCGACCACTGGATGCAAGGCAACCTACAGAAACCCAAACAATGCAACTGGAACATGAGAATACTGGTAGTAGCGAATGCGGCAGGATGGAGAAAATACTGCCCGGATGCACTCAAAACCCACGACATATTCAGCAAGGCCCTTCTCAAGTGCCCGCAAAGCAAAGTCAGGACGATAGGCAGAGCATGCTACATACACAGGCCTCTCACCCTCAAGGATGCGGACAGGAGACCTAGGTCAATTACGGAATGGGAGAAGGATTGCGTCATAGACTCCGCGCCATGGATGAACCATGAACTACCGGTCATGCAAGCACTACCAGGCAGCCACCTGGAGAACCACACAGAGAAAATAATTGACCGGTGGATGGAAGACAGGGAAAAAGAAGGGGAGCACAGAGGAGGGGATAGAGGGCCGAGGCCAACGACTATGGACGTACTAAGAGCTAACACCACGTGGAGTAGGGAGGAAATAAACAGAGATGCCCTAAGAAGGTGGGCATTACAATTTACGGGCCCAGACACAACGGACGAGCACATAAACGGAGACCAATGGCTGCAGTGGGAAAGGGGTGAAAAGGAGAAAGCAGAACCACCACCAGAAAGCAAGTGGGACAACCAAGGGAAAGGATACCCAGAGCCCCACAGAAGACATAACAGAAACAATATGATTTACACGGATGGAAGCCAAAGAAAAGTCAAAAAGGAAAACGGGGAAGTCGAGGAAGTAACGGCGGCAGGTGTCTGGGACCCAAGAGGGGAACGGGCAATGAACCACATGCAAAGATGGGCCGGACGCTGCCAAACTGTTAACAGGGCGGAGCTCACTGCCATATATATGGCACTGACACTAGACTCAAACTCGGGAGAAGAGAAAGTCAGCATATGCACGGATAGTCTGACCTCCCTCTACCAGATACAAAACATGAAAAGAAGGCCGCACACGCTTGAAAGGCACGTACACAGGGACCTGCTGTGGAAAATAATGAAACAAATACAAAAGCTAAATAAGGAGGGAACAAAAGTGGCCCTATACAAGGTTAAAGCGCATGTGGGAATACATGGGAATGAAATGGCGGACGAGGTGGCAAAAAGGGCCTGTGAAGAAGGGGAATACGGCCTCAACCACGACAACACGGATACAGTGATGCTACTAGCAATATGCGAGGCCACGGGTAGACAACTGGAAGGACACCAAGCAATACTCAACCATGTAACAAAAAAGGTGAGGGAGGAAAAAATGACGGGAAAAACGAACATAATACAAAGACTAAAAAGGAAACTAGAAACCGGGCCAGAAGAATGGGAGACCAAAAGACAACGCATTGAGAGGAAGGAGGCAGAATACGCACAAAGAAACCGGGAGCCTACTGAAATAGGAACAGCCTGGGCAGACACCTGGCCCGATGAACCAGAATGGCAACAGGAACAGGAAGAGGAATTGGAACTCCAGAGGATGGAACGATTAGAGGAGGAGGCATTAATACAGGAGCAGCAAGTACAAACAGCACAACAAGCTAAACAAAAAAGGGGGCAAGGGCGAGAGAGCACACGGGGAGTAGAAATGAATAAGGAACAGGGATGGAAGACAAGAACAATACAGAAAGAGGAGGCACTAGAACAGGGAGAAAGACAAAAACGAAGAAGAACCCAAAGCCAGGCAAAACCCGACCAACCAGCCCTATGGGAAGCTGAAGGGCCGAGGGAAGCCCAAGGAGAAACTGCACAAGGGTCAACCCAGAAACTGAAGCTACCGGAAACACAGAATGTGGACACGACAACACAGCAGGACACCGCAGCAGAGCTCAGAGAAATGGCCCAACAACAGGAGGAAGCACAGGAAGAATGGAGAGCACTCCAGGAAATGGTACAGGACCAGGAAGCAGCGCAAAAGGAAGTACACCAAGTGAAGGAATGGAGAAAGTCCTCGAGGGAAAAAATACTGACAGCAACACAGGAAAAGCCAGAAAAATACATGCAGCACCTCAAAGGTGATAAAGCCATGCACAAGCTCTCTAATGGATACTGGAAGAAGGGAACGGAATACCTAAACGAGAAAGACGTGACAGTCCTGCTAAGATGCCGGGCGAACAAACTACCAGCAGGACCATACAAGAAGCAGCAAGGAGGGAGAAGGTCGCAAAAATGCAAATGCTGCGGGATGCCCAGACAAGTAAACGCGGGAGGATTCATACGCACAGCCCATGTGCTGGGAGGATGCACAGAGAGGGAGATAAAGAACATGATAATAAGCAGGTCGGATGAGACCACCAAAATGATAGCGAAAGCAATTAGCAAAGGCAGGAAAGGAGGATGTGTAATAAGAACCCATGCGGGGAAAAAAGGGAAAGGAATGAACAACGGGAGACCAATAGAAGACTTCCTCCTCACAAGGGGGCAATGCAGACTGGACGGACGAAACACACCGGCACCAGCACACGGAAAGGACACCATACCACACTACGTGGACATAGTAATGCTAGAGGGAACTGAAAAGGGAAATGAGCAGCCTGGGTACACACACCAAAAGGCAATGACGGAAGCGGGCCACATACACCTGATAGAGGTAACATACACAGACGAAATGAGCTGGGAGGAAGCACTAAAAACGAAGTACACAAAATACACACCGCTAGTAAAACTACTAGAACTATATGGCTACAAGGTAACGCTACACGTAATGGTATTCGGCAATACGGGAACAATATACGAACACACGGAGAAAATACTGACCAAACATTTAGGATTCGACAGACAGGAAGCCCTACACCTACTCAGGAAAATACATGACCTAGCGACAGGATTTGCAGTAAGCCTAAACAGACTATACAGAACTAAAGTAGACAAGGAACCAGACTAAGGGACAAAGGAGAAGGAGTCAAGGGGACTCACAAAGCCCCACACCCCGTCCAAGGGTGTCTCTTTTTCTTTTTTTTTCTTTTTGTCGGCTGACGATGCTGTCGCATGCGTCACTGGCAAGACTGTCGATAATTGACTAGCGCGTGCAGTCGATGCCGGTACTGATCCGGGGACGTCACAACAATCAACGGTGCAATAATTGACAGCAGGATCGGCTGCACAATGATAAGATGCATCGCCATCTGTGCAGGGGACAACATCGCCGTGGGCAGGTTGCCGCACATCGCAGTCATTCTCAGTTGCAACTATCGGTGGAGCTGATATAAATCTCCATCATTCACAGTTGCATCAGAGGGGTATTGCAATGATGCAGAGCTGTCATCATTTGCCTCATCACACTTATATTTTATCGAAGTTGTGCTACCAATACAGCACACAGCATCATCATAATGCTCCGCTGCGTCGGTATCGTGATAAAGATGTGATGGCGTATTAGGGGGGGCGAACATTGCTTTGGGGGGGAGGGCCCCAATTCCGGACAAGGATTTTGCCCCCCCAAAGAGTTCCCTTAAGTGTGTGTTTTCGGAAATCCTAGGGGGTTAGACCCCCTCCCTAGCAACACGCTTTAACGCCTAGGGGGCTGAACCCCGCCTACCAAGACGGTGTCCGAATTCCCGGAACAATGTTCCCCCCTATACTCGGTTTCATCACTACCGATTATTAATTGCTGCTGCTCAAAGTGAACGCGAGCCCGCTGCTGCCGCAACCGCTGAGACATTGCCAGGAGCCGTTTTTTGGACTTTGCAATCAAGGATTGCGTGCACACCGAAAATTCAGAAACACGAAGATCATATGATGTTGATGGTGCAGCTGCAGCGGCATCAACCGGTGAGCATTGACCATAAGTACATAATGACGGTGGTGATGATTCGACTTGGTCAATATCTGTAGTGGTATCATGATCAAGGTGTGATGACGATATATACCCGGCAGCCGTATTGCTAATATCACATATACGTAGATCGTGTGGTGATAGTTTGGCATATTCAGATAATGCCAATAATTCTGTGCATGTCGGTGATGGTGATGATGATTCGACTTAGTCAATATCCGAAGTGGAATCCAGGGGAGAAGCCCTCCCCTGGTGACTCTCGGCCCCACTTTCGAAAATCCCTTAGGCCCCGTTTCGGCCAGCTCGGCCAACCATCCAAAAAATGCCCGCCGCAGGCGCGGAATTGTTCGCTTAAGTATGGTGGAATACTGAAAATCGTCCAAAAAAGTATGTATCCGAGGTTTTGTGTAGTTATGAGTCTCGGCCCCACCCTGAAAAAAAGTTCGGCCCCACATCGGCCGCACCCCACTTTTAGAGAGGTCTCTCGGCCAGGGGTCGGTCAATCGCGACAGGACTTCTCCCCTGGTGGAATCACGATCAAGGTGTGATGACGATATATGCCCGGCAGCCGGCGACACGCCATGCAGGGAACATATCAAACTTTTTATGTCGTACGGCCAACACTCAAAATTTCCATCGGCCAAGTTTCGGCCATCCCGGCCAAAATCTAAAATTGCCCGCCGCAGGCGCAACATTCTAATTTTAAGTATGACAATATCATAAAAACCGCAAATTTTCGGGTTAATTTTCAAAATTTTACATAATTCGTCTCGGCTATAACAAGCAAAAGCACACTCGGCCAAACCTCGGCCACAATCCTCATCGTAACGTCACAGATCGGTCATAGGGGGTTGATATGTTCCCTGACTCCATCACGAGACGTTATATATGCATTCGGAGGCGGCTCTGGAGGTGATGAATGAAGGTCTTCGCATCTGCTGAAACGCAGTGAGAAGATGTTGGGACCTTATTATCCCGGATGTGACTGCTGCTGCTGCTGCTGCTACTGTTGGTGTTGTTGCTAACGTGTCGCACGACGATGAGCATGCGGAATGCTGCATCCCCCCCCCCCCACCTCAAAGTGAATGACGACTGGCGACACCGCAGCCGAATGCCGCCTGGCAAGAGCAACGTTAGCATCGGCAACAATCTTAGCATCGCGACTCCAGAATTCATCATTCTCCTCCTCTGAGTCCGGCGACTCCTCAGTCGCATCCACCGCATCCCAGAAAGCATTGTCATCCATAGCCAACAATTCGGATGAAGTTGCCGAATAAAACACTCCTCTGGGTGACGTTGCGATATCCGGAATAGAATCTCGTGATGCTGCTGGATCACCGGGCGAAGACACACACTGAGCCGTTGACATCTCAGAGCTGCCATCACTTATCAGTAGCGCCTGCTGCTGTCGCAACCATCGGTGACGTCGTTTGGCGATAATAACGGAGATGCTGATGACGCCGATGCTCGGCAGCCAACCTCCACCGCAAATAGTCCTCAACCAACTGCCGACCAGCAGCGTGCGCATGATACCACAATAACGCTGCGTACGACGGACCGCATGTCGGATGACAAGAGTCACCGTTCGGCGGGTACGACGATATGTACTGTAATGATGCTGAAGCACGGGCAACAGTGGCGAATTGAAGTCGTATAACCCACTCGACGCGTACTCGTACGATTGAATGCACCCCAAAGTGCGCACGTCCTGCGGATGTAGCGTATACGGTTGCACACAACGTCGCGCGTACAGTACGCGGAAGAAGCCATGCACAACGCATGGCTCGCCAATGAACTGTTACGCATCTCATGCTGCACATGCCACTCAAGCCGCGCAACAAAATGCGAGTAAGACCCACGCATAGGAGTTTCCAGTACAATACTTGATAATGGCATATTATCCGCAATATTCGACGATTGCGGCCAGTTCATGGCATACAGTACTGCGCCGATTGGGTCCGTGCGTTAGAATGCAGACCCGTGATCGTCGCTGGTTGCATCATCCCAGATGATGCCAGTAGGTACTGTATGGCGCGGGCACTATGTTGCATCGTTCTTCTGACATCATCGATGCAAAGATTAAATGGCGCACAACTACGCTGTACACAAGTTACGTATAACTTGAATTTCGCACGCAAGGTATGTATGATGCGTGTCTAGCTACTTCGTCGAAGTACTGATGCTACGCGCTCCAAAGGCGGAGTGCGTCGCGGTTTGAAATATCGACCCCCACGGGTCGCTGGTGTGGCACAGTGTTGTGGAACACAGTACGCCAACAGAAGTCGTGAATACGACCACGGCTGATACCAGTTGTTCGGGGTGCGAGTCCTAAGGCAGGCTCACTCCGGTGTAAGCAAGCTTACTGGAATGCTCTAATAGCACTGGTTGTAATGCAAGGAATCCCAGGGTTAGATATCGGAATATCGGTTACGGATCTTTTTGAATACACGTTCGGTCAAGTTACTTAGCAGCCACAGAGGTGGCTGCAATGTATAACAAATTCAAACTCAACCCCGAGAGCTTGCACAGCTCTTTTCTTAAGGTAACTCGTCCATACTATGCCACTTCATGTGTTCAGTCATTTGCTGACTGCAACAACCAATCAGCTGGGATGTGTCATCCGTATTTAAATGTCTCTGATTGCCACCTCTTAAGTCTCTCATTTGAATACTCACAGATCTGCTGATGTGGTTGTATAACGGAGGTCCTTCTAGTTTCCCTCCAGTTATGTTCGACTGTTCGAATCCTGAATGGCTTCCCATCAATTCTCTCAAGTCTGATCTGCTGTAGGTGCAGATATGCAAATGTCACATTTGAGTCAGTCACTTCTGTCGGTCGCCTCTGTCAATTCTGCCAATCACCTCTGTCATACATTTTCGGTCATGCTGGCGACTGTCATCATTTCCGGTTGGTGATCACACTGCATCACACTGCCCGCGACTGCCTGTCACACTGTCATGCTGACCCACGACACCGTTGTAACTTGCCCCTAGAACACCTACGGTGCGTCGGGATTTATCCGGCTACCAGCCGGATAGTGCCATGGTGTGAGCATGGTGCGACGATCCTCGTTGCGCATGATACTTTCAGCGTCTGTACCCTGAAAGTATCATGGTACATTGGGCATCCGATGTCACATGCGGTACCATGCTACTGCCATGATACATACTTGCATAGCCTGGGATTCATATTGTCGACGATTCGCTTAATGCATTGGAAATTCATCGTGTGGCGATAAGATTTTCGATAGTCAAATCATTTTCAAATTTATCGATCGGCAGTAAATTTCAATGAGATGGAAAATCGCAAACGCTTCCAATTTTCCCATGCACGTTTCGCTGTCCACATTCGCCGTTCGCTTTCCTCATTACCGGTCGTAGGCACCGAGTCGCAAGTCAACAGTGCCGTTCGTAAGTTGTTAAGTATGGAAACATATGTTATCGCTTGCATCGTCGCCTGCCCCAACTTTGTTGCGCTACTGCAGGCACACCCCCTTGTGAGTTTAATCACATTACATGAAGTGCAATTGTTTTCAACGTTCATAACGAATATACATGTATCCACAAGGAGAATAAATTTTCTTTTACTTCTTGATCGACCCCATCCGCAACCGCATCAGCTTCGTTTGCAGTCGCGAGTGCAATCTAAGTCGATGCGGTTCAAGATAGGGTGGACTAATTCACGGCAGCCGAGGGGTGTTCGTGCGTTCTAGCGCAAGAAACTTGGCGGATATATTCGTATCAATAATATGAATATATCCCGTAATTTTCAGGTCATACCTTAAAGCATACTTTATACCGTCGCATATTGGCACGCGGCGTTTTAGATTTGGGTTTTGATTTACCCAAACCCAAAACTGCCCTGCAGAATTGGAGCGTGTCGTGCCTTCCAACTCACGAAACCTGGCAGATATATTCATAACAATAGTATGAATATATCATGGAAGTTGCATGGCCTGCCGTCAAGTATGCTTCAAACAGCCGCATCTTGATTGACAAGAGGCGTTTTGGGTTTGGATTTATCCTCTTGTCAATAATTATGTGTCCGTTTCGAGCGTACTCGACGGCATGCCCTGAAATATACGGAATATATCCATATAAATGACACGAATATATCCGCCAAGTTTCTTGCGCTAGAACGCACGAACACCCCTTGGCTGCAATGAATTAGTCGACCCTATCTTGAACCGCATCGACTTAGCGTGCACTCGCGACTGCAAACGAAGCTGATGCGGTTGCGGATGGGGTCGATCAAGAGCTCAAAAAAAGGTATTCGCCTTGTGAAGATATATATATATATATATATATGATAATAATAGTTACGAACGTTGAACGCATTTGCACTTCGTGTAATGTGATTAAAATCACAAAGGGGTGTGCCTGCAGTAGCGCAAGAAAGTTGGGTCGGGCAAGCGATAACTTGCATTTCCATACGTAATAACTAACAACGAAACGGCACTGTTTTCCCTCGACTGCAATAGTGTTACCGCTGCGATATTTCTATATTGTACCCATTCTTCGACGGAATAGCGACATTAAAAAAGTAAAATAATAATGATGGCCACTGTCACGATTTCCGAATGACAATTCTGTGTACGATCATTGGTCGAAAGTGACGCATACATGACCCGAAGCGCATGGTACGACGCCCCAACTGGCGTGGTGCAAGCGCTGGCGCAACCAGCCAACGTGGCATGCACAGACCCTCCAACATACCATGCTACATGCCATGCTACATACAATGCTACATGGCATGTGGCATGTGTGGGTGGACGGGTGGACGGGGGTTACATACTTAAGTGCATAATTTCGGTAAATGTTATTATACGGCTTGATATTTTTGGAGAAGTTTGGAGAAGGTTTGGACAAACTCAAAAATATAAAATTTTGACATGTAGGGTTTAGGAGTAGTCGTGCGGGGCCATTTTGGTCACTGCAAACCGCAGGAAATCGTGTTTTGCACTTGGCATGCATGCGCGTCGCATGAATGTGCTGATAAAAGGTCATCGCCGAGTTTGGGAAGGTGCACCAAGTTAGTTGAAGGCACTTGAAAGTTGCATAGCCAAGATTTTAGGGTTTTAGGGTTGCTGGCGGGTGAAATATTGGCTGTGAGAGCAGGGGTTTCGCGTATGCGGGGTCCGCTATAAAGTGCATAATTTCGGTAAATGTTATTATACGGCTTGATATTTTTGGAGAAGTTTGGAGAAGGTTTGGACAAACTCAAAAATATAAAAATTTGACATGTAAGGTTTAGGAGTAGTCGTGCGGGGCCATTTTGGTCACTGCAAACCGCAGGAAATCGAATTTTGCACTTGGCATGCACGCGCGTCACATGAATGTGTTGATAAAAGGTCATCGCCGAGTTTAGGAAGGTGCACGAAGTTAGTTGAAGGCACTTGAAAGTTGCATAGCCAAGATTTTAGGGTTTTAGGGTTGCTGGCGGGTGAAATATTGGCTTTGAGAGCAGGGGTTTCGCATATGCGGGGTCCGCTGTAAAGTGCATAATTTCGGTAAATGTTATTATACGGCTTGATATTTTTGGAGAAGTTTGGAGAAGGTTTGGACAAACTCAAAAATAGGTATTTTTTTACATTTAGGGTTTAGGAGTAGTCGTGCGGGGCCATTTTGGTCACTGCAAACCGCAGGAAATCGAATTTTGCACTTGGCATGCATGCGCGTCACATCAAAATTGTGATACCCCAAGTTTGTTCAAATGCTTGAGCATAGATATGCAAAAAATGTTATCATTATTGCATTGTGAATGCCAAATCACATACTATATATTAGAATGCCAAAATTACAACAGTGATAACACGCGCTCATGCTCGGCAGCATGCATCTTGTACACATCCCCTTTTTTAACTAGGCGCACATCGGTTGCACGCACGGCTTCACAAGAGATCAAGCACTTTTTACGTGTGTCTAGTATGTAGTCATCTCTCACATCGGCATCTTCCCATTCAAAGTACCTCCCCGAAACCACAAATTCTCCCGGGGCAAAATATTGCCCATAGTCATCTCGGCGCCCCCTAGGTCCAACCTCCGTCACGGCGGATAACGCCTTCACCAAGTAGTAGGCGTGTGTGCGGTCCGCCGGGTCTCGGTGGACCGCGATGATGCATCCGCGCCGCACCGCTACACTCACATCACTCGCATACTCCTCCACCAACTCCCGCACCCTTGCCGCGTCCGCACCCGTTGCGGGCGTCAATTCCACCTCCCTCCACAAATCCACATGCGAGCTCTCCAAACAGTTCTCGGACGTCGGCATGGACGACACACATTCCGCATAGCATGACACGCAATAGCATGTCCTGTCGCGCACCAGCAACTTCCCCTCCACGCCCGATCGCACCGAATGCAGTTGCAAAGTGCGCTCCAAAGATTTGTATGCGATGCGTGATCAACCGTGTGATCAACCGCCGACAAACCTCCCTCCACCTCTTTCGTCGCGTCCTCGGGAACTAGATAAAAAAATCGTTGATTGAATGCGGCCCCCGACTTCGTGTAGCTGGTGTCCGCGCGTGTGCGCAACCTCTCCACACAAAAAGCATAGAGATCGGCCGCACACAAGATCTTCCCATACCATTTGTCACCCTCCGAAATTACCGCCACCGCCGCTGCATGCTTCACGTGTGCCCCTGCTCCGTCCTGCTCCCCTTTAGCATGCGCCGTCTCAAAGAAGTTCCGCTGACAAGGAATCCCCAGCGACCATCCCATTTTGCTGTTTCCCACGTCCGCGAATCCCGCCGCGCACTTGTTCTGCCCCGCACAGCCATCCGCCCATTCGTGAATAAATATTGGCTTCGGAATCCCCCTTTTCTCAAAGTACTCCTTGATGATCACCTCTCGCATGTACTGAATGAATCTGTGATCATGCCTGCGGTCATCACTAATAAAGTACACATAGTCCTTTATCACAACCGGGTTCTCCGCCGTGGACTCTACCCCATCGACTTCCTTGCACGCGTGCCGCCATAACACACACACCAGCACAGTAGCCTGCTTCACCACCCAGTGCAAACTCTGAACTTCCCTCGGGATGTTCAACGAATGGTTCTCGGAGAAGTCGAAACACCACGCCGTATGCCCCAACGGCAAATCCGCGATACACGTCTTAAATTGACGGTGCTGGTGCAAGGCCATGAATGTATGGTAAGCATAGGGACGCAAAAACGGGCAGTCCCCGACGCCATTTAGCCTCCGCCACTTCCACGATTCCGACGCCGCGTCCTCGCACAGAAAGCGTCCATTGCACCGACAGTTTGGCGACTTCCCCGGTTCGTGCCCCAGCAACAGCGTTTGCAGCTTAGATATCAACGCCCCCAATTTCGTCTTCTTCTACAAAAACTGCCACCTCCTAACCTCTTTCCCTTCGTCCTCGTACTTGCCCGTACTAAGAGTCTCATAGCACGACCACCTCACCTCCTCCGCATATTGCACCTCCTTCTCGCACACTTTAAAGTTCTTCAAACCTCCGCACTGTTTGCAGGTTTGCAACAGGCACTCTATGCGGTGCTTATCCCCTTCACGCGGGCACAACAGACTCTCCGCGAACGTGGAGGTAGACTTCCCCACCTGCACGATGCCACATACTTGCCCCGTCGGCGCACCCACCGCGCTCTCCCTCTTTTCCTCCGCCGTCCGTGGCACTCGGGGGCAACACTTATTATCCGTGCACGGGCACTTCTTGTGCACCGCCTCCCGTGCTTCGTCGAACCCTTTAAGGGCCATGCGCATGTCCTCGTGATACCTACAACAACAAGAGATGTTGTCCCTTCTTCTCAACCGTACCACATTGTGCGGTTTACAAACTCCCGCCTTCTCATACGACCTTTGCCCCACCTTCACGCTTGGATATTTCGCCACAAATCTCCGGTACACCGCTAGTTGCGAAGCCTCAAGCCAATGCTTGCTAACGTACTCCCGGGGCGTCTTAAGCTTCCCCGTGTGTGGATCTCTTGCCAACACCACGTCCTTCTTACAAGGACGCACGCGCGTGTTGTCCGGGTGCAACCAAAAGTCGCGGATGAGTGCACAAAGTGGCTTCCGCCATGCACACTGAACGACGCCCACGTCGCTTGGGGCGCGTCACACCCACGTGCAAGCTCCTTCGTGCACGCTCGGCATTGCCAACCCTCGCACCCGCCAGCATGTTTTTATGCCCTGTGATGCCCGCATATCCTACACGCTTATGCACGCCTAACATTGTTGTCGCTGCGGCTAAGACGTGCCCCTCTTGCATGTTCTCGCCAAACACTGCGGCCGCCACTGCAAGCTTGTGTTCCTCGTTCAAGTTAGAATTCCTACTCGACAGCGCCCCAAAGACCGCAACCAGGTTTTCTAGAATGCAGTTCATAGCTTTGGTCTTCGCCATTTCTGTATCACGCACCGAACAACGCTGCGCGACAGCGTTGCAGCACACCTACTGCCACTTCCTTTGGCAGCGTTTCAATGTATCCCCTCACCGCTGAAGCGATGCGGTTTCGGGACCTACTAAAAATCTCGCTCATCTAGTCATCTTCCCTACCTATCCAGTGGCTCCTGTTTCCTCGCTTCGGTGGCGTGTATTCCTGCGGTCTGTCAACTTCGTGACGTGTCTGCGACCGCCGCAACCCATCTTCTTGCCCCTCTATCCCTCCTTTGGACACTTCGCGCGAAGTGTCCAGTTCGTCTGGAGAAGAACATTCCTCTTTGTCTGAGCTGTCAGGAATCTGACAATTGCGCAAGGGCGTGGAAGTCGCCTCAGCTCGTGCAGATGCCCAAATATCGCACATCGAATCCAACTTGGTAACCAAGTGTCCAAGCGTCGGCATAGCTTCTTGCGGTAGGGGCCACACTCCAAGAGGTATGGTGCGTGCGGAGTCGCCTACTTCTACTAGCAGAGGTAGCAAGTCCATAAGAATTGGCGGGATATCCCAGTCTGGTCCAGGATTGTAGCTCGCGTCTGAGCCGCACAAAGCTAAAAAGACGCTCATAGCTAGAATGGCATGCATGATTCCACATAACTGCCCTAGTAGCCAACGTCGATCATCCCGAACCACGGTGAACTTCACGTGGCCTTCCACGATGTGCACCCCTGCTACAAACAGGTAGGCGCACTCCTCAACAGTCGTTCTCACGCATTTTGTCACAGATCATAATAGTTCATAATAGCTTCGGGCTCTCTACAAATAAAGTACAACCGCACCGTTGAAGCGTGTCGGATTGGGGCGCCGCTTCGTCCCACCCATATCGTTGTCGTTTCTACCACGCTAACCACATATCAAATATACATGAAATATATTCGTGCGAGGGCATGAGCTTCCTCGCACTTCCATCACCGGTCACATTCTTGAAGAATACGAACGCGTTTCACTTCGAAATGGCGTGAAGTGCTTCATGACGTGGCGCTTTGGAGTTCAGCAAATCTGTCAGCGTTCCACGTCATAATTTATATCAGTGACATAATGTTGTGTGCATCGTGATGTGGCGCTTTGGAGTTCGATCAAGTTTTATCGACGGACTCCAAATCTGTCAGCGCTCCACATCATAATTTATATCGGTGGCATAATGTTGTGTGCATCGTGATGTGGCGCTTTGGAGTTCGATCAAGTTTTATCGACGGACTCCAAATCTGTCAGCGCTCCACATCATAATTTATATCGGTGGCATAATGTTGTGTGCATCGTGATGTGGCGCTTTGGAGTTCGATCAAGTTTTATCGACGGACTCCAAATCTGTCAGCGTTCCACATCATAATTTATATCCGTGACATAATGTTATGTGCATCGTGATGTGGCGCTTTGGAGTTCGATCAAGTTTTATCGACGGACTCCAAATCTGTCAGCGCTCCACATCATAATTTATATCCGTGACATAATGTTGTGTGCATCGTGATGTGGCGCTTTGGAGTTCGATCAAGTTTTATCGACGGACTCCAAATCTGTTAGGGTTCCACAGCCAAATATTTTTGCGTGGGATATTTGTATGTGCATCGTGATGTGGCGCTTTGGAGTTCTGGACGGACTTGAAGGCCCAAGACTCCGCCTTTACTTAATTGACTTATGCTCCTGAAACCTAAGAGTAAGTAGCACGTTAACACCTTGCCCCAGAAACATGGGGGCGAACCGTGGAGCAAAGGCTGTCAACAAAGCTCTTTCGAAGAAGAAAGAAGAGAATGTAGTGAAATGTGTGGTCCGCGATTGTGCGGTCCCGAAAACTATTGCACCGAAGATCCAATGCAAGACGTGCCAGGGCTACTTTCATTTCGCGTGTTCTAACGATCAGGAGGTTGGAGTAGAATGCAAGCAGTGTGGTCCTCGGCCTAAGAAGTGCGTTTATTGCAAGAAAAGCGCGACCATTATGACTTGTAGTGTTTGTAAAGGTGGTTTCCATCCTTCATGTCAGCGAAAATTCGGGACGGCCGATTGTGGTATGCTCACAATGCAAAAGAACTGTGGGCGCAAGGAGTGCGAGCAGCAATCAGAGTGTACTGCTGCTGAAGTGGAGGGAGATGCCACCGAGGCCACCGTTGAAACGCTGGCCTCAATTCACGCTCCCCGCGCGTTGCGGGGCTTGGCCAAGGAAGCGCAGAGTTCTCGAAGAAAGTCCTTGCTTGGACTGGCCTACTAGCGCGCCGAAGACCGGCGACGCTGGTGAGCACATTTTTCAAAGTGGTCCAATAATTGACCGTGTAATGTGTTTTTAGTTCTATTTATGTTTCTCGTCCTACTTGTGTAAACGCGCATGGGTTTTGGTGTTGTATGAATTAGGTGGGCTCGCCACGGGATCGCAACTGCCTCCTCCGCCCTCACCCCCGCCGCCAGCAGCTGATGAGTGCTGCTATATCTGCGAGAAGGATGATGGACGTGGAGTGCACAGGTGCTCGACATGTGCCTTTTGAGCAAGGGCATAGAAGAGGCGAGCTGCTGTGGTAGGAGGCCGGAGTGCATGGCGAAACGCACGGCCTACCCAACCTCGCAAGCGGAGGAAGACGCTCTGGCAAAAAAGGTGCTATGCTGCTGGAAGGCGCCTTCCAGCAGAGTTCGTTTGCCGTTGCTTGCGGTGGTGCCGTCGGCATCGGCTCCCCCGCCCCTTGTTGAAGCGGCCTCACCCGAGGTCGTTCAGGGGGGTGTAGAGGAGCCGTCGGGAGCGGCGGAGCAACCCGCGGATGCTCCCGCCCCCACGCACGAGCACGGAGGTGCCCGCACCCGAGACCGCGGGGGTGGTACTTGCTCCGCCGTCGGGATCGGCGGAGCAACCCGCGGATGCTCCCGCCCCCACGAGCACGGAGGTGCCCGCACCCAAGACCGCGGGGGTGGCACTTGCTCCGCCGTCGGGATCGGCGGGGCAACCCGCAAACACGCCGGCACCTGCCTTGTCCATGCTCTCGGAGTTCTCGGCATCGGCTCCCCGCCCCTTGAAGCGGCCACGCCCGAGGTCGTTCAGGGGGGTGTAGAGGAGCCGTCGGGAGCGGCGGATCAACCCGCGGATGGATGCTCCCGCCCCCACGAGCACGGAGGTGCCCGCACCCGAGACCGCGGGGGTGGTACTTGCTCCGCCGTCGGGATCGGCGGAGCAACCCGCGGACACTCCGGCACCTGCATTCCCCTTGGTTGGGGAGCCGTCGGCATCGGCGCCCCCGCCCCTTGTTGAAGCGGGAGCGGCGGAGCAACCCACGAACACTCCCGCACAGGCATTGCCCGTGCGTGACCGTCAGCGGAAGGCCAGTCTGTGGAAGGACCTGGATCTGCCGCAACGTGTTCACGAGTACAACAAGTACATCAACTTTAGGCCGCGGTATGTGTATTGCGACGGTTTTGGTGATAAGGAGGGATACGCCGAGAAATCGAACGGGAAATTCTCGTACGGCGGAGTGGTGTTTCACCAGGGTCACTCGGGGGGGGTATGTGGTAGGCTCAATCCTGCACATAAAGAATAAAGGGTGGTTTGTCCATTGCGGGGGGCCAATCGATGGGCCGAACGCCGACCCGGAGATGTTTCACACCTTCCGCATGAACAAGCTGAACGTGGGCGTAACGGACAAAGCCCGAGGGGAGGCTTACTTCCGTGACAATGAGAAGATCGACAAAGTGTTCCAGGTCCTCAGGAAGTTTGTGCCACAACAGATTGCGGTGGAAAAAGCGAAGGGCTTGCAGGAGGGCGTGTCGGTGACGGCCCCGTTGAGGCAGGTGAATACGGCGGACCGGGTGGAGTTAGGAGCGAGCGTTACCCGTGACGACTACCTCTTCGTGGACAAGGACGCGGCGTCGGTTGTCCCTAGCCGTGGGGGCGCGGGTTCCGAGGGGGATACGGTCACAGAGGATGCACCGCATGAGACAATTGCGTCTAAAGGGGCCTCAGGAAGGAAGCGCATTTGGCTGACGGCTACACCTTGCAGAAGCGGGTTGCCGCGCCTGCGCACCTGGCCGTTCCACACCGAAGGGGGAGCCAAGCACCGAGCGACGTGTCGGGTAGGGGCGTAGGGCACTTTATGCTGGCACGGGGAAAGGCACGGGGAAAGCTGGAGGTGGTCGTTCTCGAGGCCGGAGGTCAAGTGTCGGCAGTGGGGTGCTGGCGGTCCCACTGGCGGCGCAGGTGGAGGTAGAGGAAGGAAGAAGGGAAAAATAATTAATATAGAATAAGTTTTCTTAATCTTAGAATAACCCGTTTTCATCGTTAATTTAGAATAAGTTTTCTTGATGTCATCCGGCTATGACCGGTGGTCCTTTTCACGACTCGTGTTCAAATAATGTGCACACGCAGGTCAAACGCTGTAGTTCCCGCTTGCCATCATGAGGAAGCCTCCAAAAAGCTTTAAGAAGGTTTGTCTCACTTGTGATAATGGTGGGCGCCGTTGTAATAGACACTCCCGGCGTGTTCTGCTTGAAAATAAGGCCCCCCACTATCAACCCACAGCTTTCAAAGGCACTGTATTCGACGAGTATGCCCAAACTGGCTTCCGGCTAAAGTATACAGACACTGTGAACCTATGGGAGAGTGACGATAGTGACGGTAACCCTATATGGGACTTTCATAACCGCTATGTGTATCTCGAATACACGGAGGGTATGCCTTGGGGAGGGGTTATACCTTCACGTGGGAACTGGGGATATTCACCGTGCCAGCGACACTTGTTCTCTGGGTCGTTTCCCTTGTTTCACTACACTAACCATGTTGCAGGGTGGCAACTCGACGATATTATGCAACCTTTCTTATCGGTGTTATACAACCGGGCAAAAAACATGTCATACATGGCTCGATTCTTGTATTGGTTATCACTATTAGCCACTAGGGAGCACCGTAGCGTCCACCATTGCGTAGCGGGCGCTATGCTTACCATTAGGCGATGTGGAAACACTATTGGCAAACTATGTGCAAGTTGTGCTTCAGAACTAACTGTGCACAATAGGGGGTGCGTTTTAAGGCACGAATGGTGTGCTTCATCACCAACGGGGGTGAGTCTATGCAAACACGTTATGGTTGACTCTCCTGATTTCGCAAAGGAGTACTCACCTTGCACTATTGTACGTTAAATATAATGTGGTGGCCAATACACCGGGGCTGGTTTGCTTAGACGCCTATCATACATTTTGTATAAAGTAACGCAATAGCGCACTCCCTCAAAACCTTCAGAAGCTACTCTATGTTTGCACCGCGCATCGCACTTTAAAACCTTATGGCTTTCAGAGAATTGGAGAAGGGTGCCCTTGCTATCCTCTCTAGGCGACTCCATCTCCAGAACCGCGTTCTTGTAGTTTCCAAGAAAAATTATGTATTGATGTGACACATCTTTTCTGTCCTCGTGTCGCTTCACTTCGCACTTCCCGGCTAGCATGCACGACACATACAAGCACCAATCGCCGTCTCGCTTGTAATCCGCGTCTATTATTTCTAAGATTTGCCCTGCTAGGATGTAAAGCTCTTTCTTCCAATACGGCTTGCTTGCACTTGTTAGCGGATCGTCCATGTAAACTCCTTTTTTCTTGTGCCAAGGGTGGGGCGTCCCGAAAGCACATGTGCCATCTAGCTTAGGGGCAAACCCCTCTTGCTGCACTGTTCTCCCCATGTTAAACCACCACCCAACATTCCAACCCTCCTTCCCTCCTTTCTTGCCTTTTGCCTCGTTTGCGCAGCCACGCTCTATTATCTTGCACGTTTGTGCATGCAACGTTGCTTCAAATTCCGTGAGTAGCACCTTTAGCCTTTGGTTATCACTTATGAGCACCGGCCGCCTGTTTCCGCGAATCCCACAAAATAAGTCCTCGATCCTTGAAAGATGCAACGTTGTGCTCTACGCCATCATAAATAAAAGGTACGCTCCCAGCACTTTCCGGGTATCCTCTGTCTTTGTACAGCAATTTGTGAAACTCACTAACACTTTTCTTTAGTAAAACTTTTGTTGTCGCTGAGTTGAAAAAAATATACCAGGCTTCAACTTCTCCTAAACTACGGTCGAACCCCGGGATACTTTGCAGGCGGTAGCAAAATCTTTAAGCCAAGTCTTTGGAACGCACTAGCTCTACTATCCCCAACCACAGGACGTTCGAACGAATGCAATAGCTTCAAACACACGATCGAGGCGTTGGATTGAAGACACGCAGCTAACAAAGGTTCGCACTTCCCTCTTGCATATGGCAAGGACGATATTATGATGTCTACTTGCGGGTTGAATTCTTCCCACTTGATTTTCTCTAAGTCTAGGCGTCTTATGCCTTGCGCAGGATGCTTATCGCTCAGAAAGATCGTCTTCGGTTTGAACCGAACTAGGTTGTTGTAAACGTAGCGAGGTCCCTTACCACAGCAAAAATCCCCAATTTTTTTTCCGTGAAACAAACTGCCAATAACTGCTAATAGAGGCGTGTATTGTTGTGCGATTGTGGGATAAAAACTAGTGCCTTTATCACATACCCTTGGTATCGTTATTTTAAATGGTAAATTTTTCATAGGAGCACACCTCGTTGACAACGCACTCCGTTTTCGTTTCGGAAACAACTTCCTCGCGTTGTCGTCGTTTGCATTGTCGTTCGCATTGTTGTCCACAACGCGCTCCGTTGTTTCATACGGTTCAATCTCGTCGCATGTCGCAATCTCCGCGTTCACATTGTTTTGCCCTATGGGTTCAGTAGGTTGGCATACATCGGAGAGTGTTGGCGACTGGTTTGAAAAAAAGATTTCGTCCACCCATGCGTCGTAAGCTACCATTGTATTATGCCTATCACAGCACACTTCGAGCCCGCTGTCCGTAGGCCGGATTGAAGCTAACGCGGAAAAAAATAAAGCAAGTTGACCTTCTTTAATTGCATTCTCACTCCCTAAGATATGTACGAAATATGATTTCAACAAAATCAAGAGCTCTCCAACTTTATATTGCGAATACCCATTTCTTCCGCCTATGGACTCGAATTGCGCAGGCCAGTAAATTGGGCGTATCTCTTCGAGCTTTGCATACGGTCCCAATATCATTGCCACTACTCGCCGTAAATCTTGCTTGCTAGGTGCTTTCGGACAGCATACACCGCACTTATCACGAGGCATCTTTTAGTTAGTCACAATCGGTCGTAAATCGGCAACTTGTTTCTCAAAATACTTCCCCCTTGCAACTTTCCGAGTCGCGCCAGAAACGGTATCCCAGTTATTCACGGCCGTGAATTCTAGATTCACGGCCGTGAATCTTTCCGAATGGAACCAAAAACCGTTCGATTTTAATCGAACGGTTTTTGGTTCCATTCGGAAAGATTCACGGCCGTGAATCTAGAATTCACGGCCGTGAATACGCATCTCTTGAAGGGGTTAGGCGGGCCCAACAGACAGTGAGCCGCAAAAAAACCAATACCCGCACAATCACAGAAACAGCAACTGTCGTAGATAACTCTGGGGCCACGTCTTATTATTTAGTACTATATCTT
>LGRX02035526.1:26311-52886 GCA_001247695.2 Cymbomonas tetramitiformis | reverse complement strand
TTGCATTCAAGGGGTAAGCCTTGTCAGCTCGTCTTGTACGTGTCGTCGCGTGAGCGGTGATCCTTTGCGAGAAGTACCTCGAGTTTCCCCCAAGTGGTGTAAATCACGCACCACCTTTTGCGTTTCTGCGCTGCGACATAATCCTTGACGAGTTCGGTGTAGTTCTTGTAAAGGGCACGCAAGTTCAACTTCCCTTTGTAAAACCGTTTCGAACGCGTACTCCACCCTTGGACGACAAGCATGTTCTCTAAGATATGCACGAAGTACTCAGCGGAATCGCAAGCAAGAATTGAGTTGAAATGTGCTTGAAGGCTCCGTTCATAAACGGAAAAGTCTTCATTCCAACCCGCCAGCTTCCAAGTAGTAAGCTCATCTTGGGTTGCTTGGGCTTCGAAAGGAATAGGAGGCAGGGTGTTCGCGGAATTCTCGGCGTAATGTTCCACGGTTTCGAAGCCGCTCGGTTGGAGTACTTGTCCTTCAAACATGCAAAGCGTCCCCGCCGTTTTGCGATCGGTCACGGGGATGGCCAACAAGTTGGAGGTCTGGCAAACCTCCATGAACTGACCGCAAGTCTTTATGGTTTTAAGCCCCAAGATTTGTTTGCGATTGTTGTACACAAAGTTCTTTATGACCTTGTACTCAACGTCGTCATCGGCTTCCATGGCTGTGGTGACTGCGGTACTAATAAGCTTCTTAAAAATGGCTTTAGGCGGAAGCTTTTCGTGGATCGCCTCCTTACACTTGTCCTTTACAACTTTCGACATACCCTTTCCTATGAAATTAGTATGGTCGTGTGTCCCACGGGAGTACAAGTTGCATGTAACAGTAGGGCCTAAGGTCGTCCCCTTGACAATTTTATAGTGAACTCCACAACCGTGAGTAAAGTTTAAAGAACACTTGAAGTTTTGAGTCACGGCAGAGGTTTTTTTCGATTTATATTGCTTGTTAGCCATGGTCACACCCTCAGGGCTCAAGGTTGCCATCATGTCTTGGCACTCTACAAAAGATACACCGTTCAAGACCGTACTCCACACTATGGGGACACGGCTACGCTTCCCCTTCCCCTTTGGCGCAACGAGGAAGTCCTCTTCTTCCTCTTCTTCTCCCTCCGAAGGATATATATCGTCCACATTTTTGCCCGGGCTTGTGAACTCAAAGCCGTCGGGCTCAGCCATGTTATTTTCCTCTCGTTTGGCTACGCGACAACTCTTCGCATGGCATGGCGATAGCTCAACAGGTACAACGTCATGGATGCATGCACCGGTCATAGCCGGATGACATAAAGAAAACTTATTCTAAATTAACGATGAAAATGGGGTATTCTAAACTTATGAAAAAATATTCTAAATTAAATAGCCTACCAGGAAGAAGTGGACCTGTGCAGGTGGGCGTGACGAGTGAACAGTTGGAGGAGCTGTTGAGGAAGCAGGGAGAGGAGTTTGGTCGGAGCTTGGAAGCGTTGGAGCAGAGACAGCAGAGCGCACTGGACCGGCGCTTAGAGCTGGAGCGCGCTAGTTTGGAGACGCTCGTGCCGCAAGTGCCGGCCCTCGAGGAACCGCGACCGGCACCTGCGGCGTCGGCGACGCCCACGGCGGAGCAAGGGACGGAGGGTGGAGCCCGTGTTTTCCGAAGGGGTGCAGATGGTGCCCCCGCTACCATCACTGATCTCAAGTCCGGAAGCAGTTCGTCAGGGCGTCCCGCAGGCCCAGCAGCAGGAGGAACTCCTCCTGGCCCAGCACCTGCAGCAACTCCCACAGTCACAGGCTCAGGTTCATCAAGTGCTGCAGCCCCAGCAGTTTCAGCAGGTGCTGCCGCCTCAGCAGCTTCAACAGCCGCAGCAGCCCTTGCAGCTGCAGCAACTCCCGCAGCCCCCGTCTCAGCTTCAACAGCAGGTGCTGCCGCCTCAGCAGCTTCAACAACCGCAGCAGCCCTTGCAGCTGCAGCAACTCCCGCAGCCCCAGTCTCAGCTTCAACAGGTGCTGCCGCCCCAGCAGCTTCAACAGCCGCAGCAGCCCCTGCAGCTGCAGCAACTCTCGCAGCCCCAGTCTCAGCTTCAACAGGTGCAGCTACCCCAGCAGCTTCAACAGATGCAGCAGCTCCAGCAGCTTCAACCGTTGCTGCAGCCCCAACAGCTTCAACCGGTGCAGCAGCCTCAGCAGCTTCAACAGCTGCAAGAACTCCAGCAGCTTCAACAGCAGCAACAACTTCAGCAGCTCCAGCAGCTCTCGCAGCTTCAGCAATCCTACCAGCTGCAACCACAATTGCTCGCGCAACCCCAGCTATTCGCGCAACCCCAGCTATTCGCGCAACCACCGCAACTCCTCGCGCAACCCCAGCTGCTCGCCCAACCACAGCAGCTCGCCCAACCAGCACAGCAGCTTTTCACCCTGACTGACCGCGGATCAATTGCAGGACCTTCGTTGCTCGTGGGGCTTCACGCTCACGTGTTTCCTTGGAAGAGCTGTTCGACAGGCGCTAGCTTAGAAATCGTCTGCCTAACTAAAAGTGCTATTGAGCTGTCCCGAGAGCCGTATCTTGGTGCGTCGTGCTACAGTAAGCTGCAATTTTGCATAACTGTACTAATCTGACACTACGGTCATCATGTCACTTGCAAGTATTCATACATTAGGTTGTGTATGAACATTGGAATATAAGCATGGAAATGCACTTGCATATTGAATTGCTCTTTATTTTCAAAACATCGCCCGTGTGCATGACACGGCAACCATCCTGATATTTGCAATGAACAAATTGGTCCCGCGCGGCTCCTGCAAAACCCAAAATATCAAAATATTGCATTATTTTGTTTCTACGAACCTTCTCCAATGTTCTCCAAAAATATTAAATTATATAATATCATTTCCCGCTTGTTATTGGCCTTGTAGCAACACATTCATATGCCGCGCATGCATGCCAAGTGCAAAGCACGATTTCCTGCTGTTTGCAGTGACCAAGATGGCCCCGCACGACTACTCCAAAACCCTAAACGTCTAAATTATATATGTTTGAGTTTGTCCAAACCTTCTCCAAACTTCTCCAAAAATATCAAACCGTGTAATATCATCATTTCCCGAAATTGTGCACTTTATAGCGGACCCCGCATACGCCGAACCTCCTCTCACAACTAATATTTCACCCACACCACCCCGCCAGCAACCCTAAAACCCTAAAATATTGGATATGCAACTTTTTACTGCCTTCTACTATCATGTTGCACCTTCCCAAACCTTGTAATGGCCTTTTATAAACTCGCGCAAGCATTCCATGTGCACAACTTGATTCCCTGGTATTTGCAGTAAACGAAATGGCCCCGCACGGCTACTCCAAAACCCGAGATGTCAAAATTTTACATTTTTGAGTTTGTCCAAACCTTCTCCAAACTTCTCCAACCTTCTAACACTTCGAAATGTCATTTTTTCGAAAAATCGTCAAATTGTGCATAAACGTACCACCCACACATGCCACGTGCCACATATCGTGCTTCGATGATGACACGCATCGCGGCCATTCCACGATGGTATTATGAATATGACACCAATGAAAAGACGGCGTCACTACGGGGTCGAGCGAATGCACCGTAGGAATGATGTGTGTATTATGCGTATGGATGATCACAATTAGCCAAATTCACGCGCGTATGGAAGAGTGCGTTGCATCCTGGCACACGTACTTATATAGCATTTTCTGGCATTTCCCAGCTGGGCCGTTTGCAACTGCAGCAGCTCCCCTCTTTTTTGGAGATATTCAATGGTTCCTCTTCCGCGGGAGCCTCGGAATCCTTCTTCAACTCCGCCACCACTTCTCCATCTTCGGCCTCGTCGCGTCACCATCGCCGTCGTTGCCCGAAGGTCCCTGAACCCACTCAAGTAGAGTCGCATCGCCCTTCTCGTCATCTTCTTCGTCATCTTCCGATTCGGTCGATTCGGCGACCTCTTTCCCATTAGCTCTTCCTCATCATGATTTTTGTCCGTTTCACCGTCCTCCAGTTGGAAGGAAGATGACCGGTTGGATCTTCCTTCTCGGGCACGCCCCGCGCGTCTTGAGTCCTGTGACGGCTAATTCATCTCGTACGAAATTGCAAATAAGTGTGTCATATCTTAGGAGCATTGAGAAGATTGACAAAAAATGAGAATAATGAAAATGCTCAAGCAACTCGCTGTGATTGGGGGATTTTCCCGTCCTGATCCAGTTCTGGAGCAGGAATCAGGTTAACAAAGGGCAGCCAGCTTCCTCGCTGTGAGCTTCTCGCGGGGTACAGATGGGTGTGGGTTTCGCCTCAAGTACGCCGTAACTATGTATCCTGCGCGTATGTAAACCAACCTGTCCGTCCGTATGGATAACGCAGTCGCCACCCGTATGGACGGTAGGATGCGTGCGTATGGACATCGCAACCAAATCGGACAGCGTATAACTCATATACATGACCGTTCGCGTAAGTGCAAAAGGGATAATAAAAGGATGCAGGGGGCAGCAGAGGGGCGGGAGCGGCCGGAGAGCAGAGGGGGCTTGATAATCAGATGTATGATAAAATAATAATTGTGCAAAAGGGAAAATAAACGGATGCAGGGGAGAGCAGATAGCACCCCGTTTGTTGATCGTATGCTCTCAAGCGTGTGCTCTAAGTCCGCACGCACTGGTTTATACATGCGGTTTGCTTCTCGAGTTGTCGACTACCGTTCGTTCATTATGCTCAAGTATTGAGCCAGAATGCGCTCCACCGGTATGGGCAAGGGTGCAGCCTCCCCCTTGTCGGAAGGAAGGTGCACGACAAAGTCACCGCGTACAGCTCGAAGACGTCCTCGGGTAAGGGGAGCGGTTTTCCATTTAGAGAAACCGCGGGCCCGATGGCGGCGACCGTCGTCCACGCAATTACAAGGTTGGAGATACCCCTTTCGTGGACCTGCCGGTTTCGTACCCGTCACCGATACGCCCACAGTTATTGTGATGGGGGGTGGCATATATATCCACCACTGACCCCTTTAACAAGGGCCGTCCACGTCTACGGACGCTGCGCTGGTTCTGTCACGGGCGGTTTTTGTCTTCCACCTGGACGGACATCGTACGGACAACGAAGGACTGGTTGGTACATACGTACGGGTTGAAATGCACAAAAAGTCATAAAAGCAGGCTAACGCCGGCAAGTAATACGTCAACATGTCTAGACGCCTGTGTACATCGTGCGGGCTACAGACGTCCAACGGGCGAAAAGTAATCTCAGGAAGACAGGAAAGTGAACACACGACGGGACTGTTTTTGGACACGGCGTGCGGACGAAGGCGTCCACAAAGGGGAAAATACGGCAGGCGAAGGAAGCAGGGAGCCGACCCCATGACCTTCGGCGTTTGCTCCAGCGTCCCCGCATCCGGTTGCTGACGGCCCCGATGAATAAGGCTACAATCGGACAATTGCAACATCCTTATGTCAGGAAAGATTACCAGTATTTTAACAGGGTGAGACAAAGCTCTTCCAAATAATTACTTCAAGCTCGAACAGCCTCCACTGGGCTTCAATTCATGTCTTATACTTTCAGGGCGCGCCTCCCAAATATCTGATGGACCTGTCATGTTTAGGCTATCCTAGCATCAATCATACTCTGCCACCTATACAAATCCTAATCAGGGAATCAGCACATAAATTGCCCTCTAGCTTATCTAGTTGCCTCTTGCTCTTTTCCTCCGAGGAGGCAATTCTGCTTCGTCATCACTGTCGACGTTTCCAGGCTTGTCAGGTTGACCCTTCGGCTTAGATTTGGTCTTCACACCTCGAGCTCGAGAGCAACCAGAGGCAGCCCCAGACTTCTGCTCGGGGATAGGCTGATCCTCCTTCTGAACATGTGATGATGACGGAGATGTGCCCTTTGGCACCCAGATAACTTCACCCTGATCATCCAGGATCAGTTGTGCTGTACGAATCCCCGTCTCTTCAGCCTCCGAGCTTCAGCCTGTTCCTCAGGATCGTCAGCTACCAGGTCATCGAACTCGCTGACGTCATTCTCATACTCATACTCGACGGGCGTGTCAGTAGTACCCGTGTCATCGGCGTTATCAGAATCTGGCAGCGTCTCCTTACTCCAGGCGACAGCACCTGCACCCGAATCGTCACTGTTCGTAGGCGTCGATTTCTTCGGACAATCGGCGTATGGAATTCCGCGATACTCGTCAGGTTTGGTCGAATACATACGAACATTACTGATAGGCAATGCGAATGGCGCTACTGTCTCTTTCGCTCGAGTGGCGTCTTCCAGAAACCATCCACCACCCCTCTTACGCTCCCAGCGGCGTAGCGCTCCAGAAGGCATGCAAATAATATGCTGCCGGCAACATTCGGTCCTACGCGCGCTCTATCCAAAGTACGCAGTCAATCGTTCCGGGATCCCGTTCAGTGCCCATTTACATTGAGCTGCCCCACTGGGGAGATATACAATCTGCCAATTGTACGGCTTAGATGTACCACTGACCCCTGGCACACCCGACGGCTTTCTTAAAGAGTTCGAAAGTTTCGCCCTCGACCAACGGCGTTCCTGCCTTCGTTCGTTCAGCATGCTCCAGGATGGCCGCTGTCTCCTCGGGGGTAGGCCACTC
Source organism: Cymbomonas tetramitiformis (assembly GCA_001247695.2). Taxonomy (NCBI): domain Eukaryota; kingdom Viridiplantae; phylum Chlorophyta; class Pyramimonadophyceae; order Pyramimonadales; family Pyramimonadaceae; genus Cymbomonas; species Cymbomonas tetramitiformis. The sequence goes on along the minus strand of LGRX02035526.1, from coordinate 46,305 downwards.
CTTACGGCCGTATATTTTATATTCCGCGGCCGGGCCGTTGTAGCGAATAAAAAAACCATCCGGGAAGTCAACCGTGGCCTTCCATTTCCAACGGCCTGGCCCCTCCCCCCGTTATTTGTGATGTATGCCAGGTGATTTGTCACGTAACGGTCGTAAGCCCTTATTAACCAGCCGCAGCACCTTGGCACGCGTGCGGATGGCGCGACTGAATGTGCACCGACAACCGCTGGTGAGCCACCATGCATATCGGCATGGCTTTCCCCGGGGGGAGTTTCCCCTCGCTGTGCCGCCACTCTTCGGTTCTATATATGGTGTCCCGGGCATCGGCCTTCATCGTGTTCAAAGTGTTAGCCCCCGGGGTCTGCCTCTAACACTGTTTCAGAGGGCGCGGCCTGCGCCGTCACAGCCGCCGCAGGAGCAACCAACCTAATCTGCTGCTGCATCATTTGCTGCTGCATCGCCTGCATTTGCACCAGGCTCGCTCGGGGTTTTTTGGGGAAGAATTTTAGAGCCATTTGGGAAGAATTTGACATTGGTTCTTTTTGGGAAGAATTATGAGAACTGACTCATGCGTGCGTGCTTATACGTGACACTGACGCGCATGAGTCGCCGCGGATACGGTGGGATTTTATACTGGCCATACCAGCCTGAAAAGGTCCAACGCAACGCAACGGCCATCTCTCGCTATAGCCGATGTGGCGCAAGACAGTAGCATTCACATCTTGGATACATTACGTGATACATTAGTCACGAGAGAAACGTTGGACATGTAAATTCATTCATCTTCGCCGTGAACTGGAAATGTAGCAATATCTGCATTCAATCGTGCGTACCCGCGAAAAAGTCGCAGTGGGGTACGCCACAATGGGGTGTATGGCATATGACTGCTTTTGTGTACGGTATGTCATTTTGAGACGCAAAAGATTTGGTTGGTTTTTGACAGATTCACCTCGCGGCATACGTATGATGCTCGCAGTGTCACTGTCCCATTTTACAGCAGATGTCGCTTTGAGCATTTTGCGATGTACAGATGCTATTTGTTAACTATGCAATTTCAACTTAACGCGGAACGCGCTCTCCCTCGCAGTGAGACCCCGTACAGCCAGGCGAAGATTGTTAAGATTATGCGTTCATCTAAGTAACTTATTCCTATCTAATATTATCAAAGATTTCTACTGAGTTCGTGGGTATCCGCATCGCGGAGAATGATAACCGCTTTCGCTACTTTTAGAAGTCGCGAAAAACCTAAAATCCCGCTCACTATACCCACATGCACGCGCCGGCCCTTAGCGAGATTTGTGGTTGGCCGTTCAGACTGTACGAATTGATGTTGAAAGATAACACATATGAGATAATATTTTGGTAAACGGTTCCCTCATCCGCTGTGTAGCTTGCTTGCAAGCGAGCGCGCGGGTGAGGGACGAAACCCTAGCGGAAATGTGGACGCGGTGGACATCCGCGTTTTTGCTAGGGTTGACAGCGCGTTGTCAGATGCTCAAAAAGTGTTTGCTATGCGTATATGATATGCGTGGTACGCTTGTGCTATGCATGATGCTTTCATGCGGTGCGTATGTCGAGCCTTTCACTCGATGCGTGCCCAATGACCCCCTCCCTTGCGCGGCGTCCCAGATTCCATAATGTGCACGGATCTCGCGCGCGCAAAAAATATGTTATTCCTAACACGCCCAACAATAAGTATGCTAAGTTTCGATGCTTGAGGTCTATCTCTCAGACCTCTACCTCACGCTGCTGGAAAGTGACTTACGGGGTTACGTAAGTCACTGTCCAGCAGCGTTTACGTTACAAGTCACAGTCCAGCAGCGTGAGGTAGAGGTCTGAGAGAAAACATCTGAGCGGACAGTGGTTTGTTCGACGTGAGCACGTGACGGAGGCTAGACACGTCATCATACCACGGATATACGAATGGAAAATATAAAACTTAAATTTCACCAACCAATATTTTGGTGAATATAATCCTTTGGTATATTCACTACATCGCGGCCAGATTATTGGCTGGAAAAAATTGTTCCCGCAAGACTTTTGGTTATTGGTCATCCAGACCACAGGCTAACATGACCTGGAAGCTATCTTCCTGGAATCGTAAAAAGAAATGTTTATAAATATATATATGGTATTTTGTCTATAATACGATTTATACTCATGGCAAAATGTTATGAGGACTGAGAGTGTCACTCGACTGTCACAAGCGAGGGAAATCAGATTTCAACTTGAATTGTCCAGTAGTGTGCCACACACTCATACGCGTGAATATACGTCGCGCGCGTCACGCACGAGTCATTGTCAAAATTCTTCCCAAAAATGGCCAATGTCAAAATTCTTCCCAAATGGCTCTAAAATTCTTCCCCAAAAAGACTTTTTCCTTTGCACCATGAGCGCGTTGAGCTAGGTATCGCCAGCAGTTGCCTCCAACAAAATGGCCTGACGTTTGGGGGCCGGGGGCTTGGTCGGGGACCTATGTGGCTGCGTTCGCTGTGGCGGACGATGTCATTACGTGGAGTCACGACCACGCGGCATGGACACCCTATGGCAAAACAATTAAAAAAAAAAAAAAAAAACATGCGGGCACCTAAGAGCTCCCCGCAAAATCAAGGGAAACACACAGAATAACGTGGACTTCGCCACCCTCTGCCTCTCCTTGCACGTAAACGCAGACGAATCCACCGAGCTCTCCAAGAGGCAATGCCCGCCAGAATTGCACCACATGGACAACCGCTTTCCAAAACCCACTTCCACCCGGCGGTCGTCCCCGTTCACGGCGACGCGTCAGTACATCACGTCTGGGTCAAAGAACACGAGTCCCCCCGGCACGTGTAATAATCATGAAGCACTATACACGGAGACTGAGAGAGCAAGCGCCAGACGAATCCACGATACTCCCAAAGAGGAAGTACCCGCCAGAAGGGTACCACAGGGAGAGCCACATCCCAACACCCAAAACTCTCCAGTAGTCGTAACTGTGTCTGACACGCACACGCGAACAACCTCCGAAACGACTAGCAACATCGATGGTGACATACGCAAGCTGACTTACGTACCTTACTTTGTCGATGTATCCGCAACGTCAAGTCCGCCGTTACACTGTTTGTCCCCTAAACGCGTACTACCGCCCCTTCGACTCCCGTTATCTAAGCAGTTAGAACGTAGATTTCTCGTCAGCTTATGTTTTCACTGCTTCCAGATTTCCTGAGATTTCTGCTTTCGCTGGTTAGAAATAGTCAGAAGCTATCATGGGTGTGCGACAGCGACCCTTAATTGATCACAGCATCACATGGCAGCTGCAACCACAGCACTTGTCGTACTGGGAATTGCAGACCTTGGTGCTGACTCCGATGTCTCAACCGATTCGTTTTAATATTGTCTTTTATGAAAGTGGCATGGGATGAGAGGACGCGGCTTGCAATTTTCTGTTCGAAACATTTCCTTTCTCATCAGCAGGTGGATTGCTCGGTACGACTCGATCCTTAGCTCTCCCAGGGCACGAGATGCGCTGCCATAGACTCCTGTCTTGAGAAGCGCGAATTTAATGACGTTCATGGTGTTCATGTCCCCCATCGTGATGCCCGGGCGACAGGTGCATGCCGCCTGGCATCGTTATGCGATTCTCGGGATCTCAGGATTCCCGTTACCTTTGCCCTTTTGACTTATTCAATGGTGTCGTTAACCAGCTGCGACCCGCAACTAGGCCTTCCCGTTTTTTGCCTACTTTTATTTCGTCCATTTCGCTACCGTTTGCCTATTTTTTTTCGCGAATAATTCGGAAAGGCCTACCCGTAACCTGGACCGCGATTGTGACTGTTCTTTCGAGCGAGTTGCCACTCGCACCTCACGATTGTATCCGTCCCGTTCGGTTGAAGGTTCGTATATCGACATCAAGATCTATACTCGGATATGCTTGGCACACTCGATGGTCGCACCTGATGAGTACCGTTCAGTAATACGGTACCTCTCCACTGAGGAGATGCATCGTTACGATCGCGGACTCTTTAAGGACCAGGGATAGCTGTGGCATTAAGCTGGGTAGCATAATGATACGGGAATAGAAAAATGCATAATGGGGAATACAAATCAGGTCCTGTATCTCGGGAATAGATTATATGTCACATGCCATCTATCGTTTGTACTATGAACTATCACTAGGTACCGCGGACGGGTACAAGCGGTTCAGCGTGTGCAATATTTTGCGTCTGGCACACCCCCTTCTTCTAAACAATTTAGCGCATGTAGCATGAAGCATACTTTTTTCCACCATTCGATTCTAAAGCGTTTGTATTCATTAGGTGAATACCTTTCGTTTGAGCTATCGATTGGCCCCATCCGCATTCCGCAACCGCATCAGCTTAGCATTCAGTCGCGACTGCAAGCTAAGTTGGTGCGGTGTGAGATGGTTTCAACCACTTGCGGCTTTGCACAATAGGGGTCGGTTTCGTGAGAATCTTCTCACGAAACTTGGCACTGATATTGTTCATAGCAATATCAGTGCACCCTCAAGAGCATATGGCAAGCCGTTGAGTATATTAAAGACGGCCGCGTGCTGGCATTATGCCTTTTGGGTTTGAAACCCAAACCCAAACATGCCAAACAGCGAAGGGCTTCCCGCGAGTTCCAGCGCACGTAACTTTGCAAAATATATTGATAACAAAGATGTATATATTTCACATTGCTGAAGTGCAAGGTTTGCGATAGCTTGTGCGCGAAGTTGACATATTATTTCTTTGACCCAGATTTATGAGTTTGAATTTCACGCTAAAATCTGTGTCAAAGAAATACTTATACCATTTTGCGCACAGACTTTTTTAGACCTTGTGCTTCGAATACATCAAAGATAAATATCTTGGCAATATTTCTACGCAGTTACGTGCGCTAGAACGCACGGGAAGCCGGTTGCTGTTTAGCATGTATTGGGTTTGGAAACATTCGAACCCAAGCCCAATAGATCTGCCAAAGAAATGAATTGATGGTTTTGCCAACAAGTTATCTCAGGCCTTGAGCTTCTGAGAACTGATAGATAAATATCTTGTAAATATTTGTGCATAGTTTCGCGCGCTATAACGCACGGGAATTATTTTTCAGTTTGGCATGTATTGGGTTTGGGTAAACTCGAACACCAACCCAATAAATCTGCCAAAGAAATAAATTGATGGCTTCGTGCACAAGGCTTTTGAGGCCTTGGACCTTTGGCAACTAAAAGATATATATCTTAGTGATACTTTTGCAAAGTTACGTGCGCTGGAACTCGCGGGAAGCCCTTTACTGTTTGGCATGTTTGGGTCCAAACCCAAACCTGCCTCATGAGGTGAAGTACGCGTTTTGCGCATAGCTTACATCAGAGGTTGTGCGTTTGAGGGTGCACCAATATTGTTGTAAGCAATACTTTTGCCAAGTATCGTGCGCTAGAACGCACGAGAACCCCTCCGCTGTTTGAGTTTTTATGCGATGTGCATGAAAGTTATAAGGGCCTATCAGCTTAGCTCGCGGTCGCGACTGCAAACTGAGCTGATGCGGCCACGGATCGGCTCAATCAAGAGCTCAAAAAATTCCTAGGAGTCTAAATGATATATCTATGTGCTGCGTTACGAACGTTGGAAAAATGTTTTCCGAATATAATTTACTCGCAAACAGTGTGGGGTATACGTGCAGTGAAGCCTTATTCACGGCCGTGAATTCCATATTCACGGCCGCTTCACGTGTTCCCAAAGTAACCAAAAACCGTTCGATCGGCGATCGGCGATCGAACGGTTTTTGGTTACTTTGGGAGTGAGATCGTGAGTTTAGGCCGAGAAAGGCACGCCGAGGAAGGCACACCCTGCTGTACTTTTTCGGAGGCGTCCGCATGTTTGCAATAACCAAGTGAACAGGTGGGGTGGTGGGGAAATAATTTAAACGTGATATTACACGCATGTGCTTGTCTCACAAATTTATTCCCCCAAAACAGGACATACTTTCCTCGATAACCATTTTCCCATTAAGCTGGATCAACAAGTCTTGAGGTCGCGAAAATAAGGAAATCGTGGATGGGGGGTATAGCTTTAACGTTGCTTAGAACGAGCTAAATGAAACTCGGTTGGGGATCGATACACGCATCACTTTAGAAACATACAATATGGATTGATACCAACGATTAGTACCTCAGAACCTCACTATTGCTATTTGTGCCTCACTACTCAGGAAGGAATTTTTATGTTGATGTTTCTGGTACGTGGGGATAATAGAGAGAACTGGAGCCTTCCTGGATGCAAATGGATATTGCTCTACGGTGTGTTTTGATCGCTTTTATGAGCAAATGGGATTGTGGGGAAAAAACCAATAGCTATAATCAGGAGTGTTTTATTATTTTTTAATTGTAAAAATAAATAAGGAGTTGCCCAAGGCAGCGGGAAAGGATGAAAACCGCATTTCTACTGTTCTTGGCAATCAAACTAGAATATCCATATATATTAAAATACGCGGTGTAACTTGCGACACCTGTCTTTCTGCAAACCATGCAGAACTACACGGTAAACTACAACTCCAGCTGCTTACTTCTCTCAACCAACAAGCAGCACCGGGGCTGGTAGATTCAACTAGGAGGCTTTATACTTCCTCGCCCGGACTGAAACTTTGGTTTTCTATTGCACTACAACTTCAAGCTGCGGCTGCCGAGTACTGGCAGACGCTGGAAATGTGTCCAAACCTGAAGGAACACACATAATAGCAAGTTAGAGAAAATCAAAAGTAGTGAGGAAAACTCAGACAAGCCACCCATGTTGTCTGCTCTCACACTGTCCAAAGAGTCATTACAGCGATTTGAGTGGCAAAACAGAAGAGCATAAGGGACGGTACTTTATTTTGTTTGGTCCGAATCACATGCTTGTTCAACGAATACTTACCGAACGAGCATGCAGCGAAGGTGGACGGCGGGATAACAAAAAGAATTAAACAGACTGGAATCGAGAACGAGTGCAAGAAGGTACTCACTGGCCGCAGTTGTAGCATTTGGTGCCCATGAGGGCCATAGGGCAGTCGGCGGAAATGTGGCCGAAGTCGCCGCAGTTGAAGCACTTGCGGCCAGACTGGCGACCGGACTGGCGGGGGGGACGGGCGTCCGGATTTGGGGGTTGAGGGCAATCGCGGCTCTGGTGACCGACTTCCCCACAGTTCCAGCACTTCTTGCCGGAACCGCCATTACCGCCACCTCCAGTAGCGCCTAGTGAGAGACCTGCGACCGCCATCTCAAGGCCGGAGTTGTTCTGCGGGCAGTCACGCTTCAGGTGACCTACCTCCCCACAGATGTGGCAGGCACGGGGTGGGCGAGCGGGCTCGGGGGCATCGTTCTGGGGGCAGTCCCGCTTCAAGTGCTCGGTGCTACCGCAGATGTGGCAAGCGCGTGGTGCCGACATGATTTAAGTCCTGCACGACGATAAAAGAAAGAAGGAGAGGCAACTAGTTTCTCAGAGAGTATGCTTGCCAAATCACCGTGAGAAAAAAAAAGGTACGCTGTTCGGTTTTGCTGCGAAATGAAAAGAAGAAGAAAAAACTAAATGAGTCCCACGAAGGACAGAATATCGTCTTTAAAATTTATGCAACAACTATGATATCAAACAATATTGCTCTCATACAAGTACTTGCTTTGTTATAGACAGGACCCAGCCCTGCTTCCTTCCCCGAAGCCAAACCCTAAGCCCTAAAACCCTGATCATCAGAGCTGTCACGTATTGGGAAATAACATTAGGCGTGCAAGCGCACACAACAAGTGATGTAGCGTTTCTCTCAACTAATCCATACTATTAAGTTCAACCCGCCAGACAAGGCCCAGTTATATATGTTCCCGCTGCATATGCACAGGAAATGAACACGCAATATTCCGAGAAACAGGGCAAAGCTGAAAGCATCAAACAAAAAAATGGAACAAAAAAACAGTGGCATGAATAGACACCCGCGGTTTCGAACGACCACAACAGTGAAAGTGAACTCCACTACGTCATCAAAAGGTGACATGAAAAGAAGGAAGCGTACACTTGTGGAAGTGTAGCTAGTATTTTAACGAGAGAGTTCAACGTAAGGGGAAAAAACTTGAAAAACTGGTGAGGCTTAAATCGCACGTGTACCAGCGATAACCAAGCTGTGAGAATTTAGGGGGCAAGTTTAAAAGGCGAGTGAAACGCAATGGTACGATAAAAACAAAGTTGGGTAGCTATGCATATCCCAGGTTGTATCAAGTTGACCCTTGCCACTGTGGATTCGGCAGACAAAAAGAGAGGAGGAGAAGGGAGGAGATACGCAGCGGGAGTCCCTCGGAAAACAGGCAAGCAGGAAGTCACTCTGCTGTGAGGTGTTGATAGCGCTTCGCGGTGCGATACAATAGCAAGTGACATAGAACGATAATCCGGTGTAACATGGGTATATGCATTAGGAATGAAAACTCGTACCTGCTTATGAACTTGGGAAATTCACTGGAGGATGTCGCCAACGAACAGCACTTGGAAAAGAGAGAAATCTTGGGTTGGGGAGCAGTTTGGATTTACTCTGCCGATCTGCATCCGCCGCCACACCCGACCGACACGATAGCAGAGAGAACCCTATTGCCTATGAATACGACAACAGGTACAGCGATACTGTACCTCGTAGCGACACCTCACATCTGACTAAGGCGAAAGGCCGTTCAAACCGCATTGTCCTGTCTGGCGCATGCCATCCCATAAAAATCGGGGGGTGGGGGGTGGGGGTAAATCTGGTCGGTCGGTATAATGTGGTCGGTACAGTATGCATTAATAATATGCTTAATATGCCCTCAATACGACCCTTTAAGCCATTACTATGCTCTTTAATTGGTACCGCATATAGCTTCACATGATGCATACACATACCTACGTAGGCATGCATAATGTGATGTACATGACAGAAAGAGTGATCTAGGCGGGATCGCGTGTATTACAGTATATACGAAGGTATATATATATATAAGGCCTTCAAAGACAGGGCGAAGACAGCATGACACCTTTAACAGTGGTGTCATATCAGAATCAAAGACAGCTCCAAGAAATTCAAAGACACTCTGAAGACGTCATGTGGGACGGTGTGTCACATCATGGCACAATGATAGTACAGTAGACCGTAGTACCCCACGTTATCTACGATAAGTCACAGAGTAAGACGAGTTTGTTTGCGACCGTTGTATTCTAGGTTTTACAAGCCTTTCTTGAGTATATATTGTGTTGGATGCGGATATATTAACCCCTTAGCTGCCACACGTTGAGAATTCTCAACAAGCCCTAAAAACTGATTTTCTCGGCGACAAATAACTCAAATTCACTTTTGAAGACAGTTTTGAAAAGCTCTTATCGAGCCGCGTGCAGCCATGCACTTGGGAGCAACCATGTTGCGACGATGCTCTAAATATTTCCCCAGACGCTCTCTATTTTAGCTTAACCATAATGAGTCACATTTAGGGCACATGTATCATAGTGTTACAAACCCCTAATAATATAAGTAGCCCTAACCGCATGTTGAGCACTTGGTAAGATTATACTTGGAGGTATAGGGTCAATATTAGGGCTTACATTGTTAACGATGTGCACATCCATCAACATTTTTCAGTTGACAATCACGTCATCGGTATCAAGTGTCATGTATTTCTAACGTTTGCATGTGATTCGCCTTGAGAAGACCTTTCCGACACTATTTTCAAAAGTTGAGGCAGGACCCTTATGCCAAATTTATTGCAAATAAACCAAAATTTTCAAAACCCCGAAATTCCTCCGGCAACTAAGGAATGGATGCGGATACTGTAATGACCGACCTCCGAGAATCATTTGTTAACTCGCCCGAAAGTGCGAGACTCATTTTCGAAGCTGCAGACGCCACAAAAGTGAGTGACGTTGTGACGCATTTCCATTTACTTTGATGGTTCTTTTTTGTACTTTTATGCCCATGTTTGTAGAAACGCAATAGCTGGGAGTATTCTTTAGCCTCATACATGGCCGGACATGGCCAGGCATGGCCCATACATGGCGCGTAGCGAAAGTTGATTATCGATTTTTCACAACGAACTTTTCCGAGAATCTTAACTTAAAAGCAGTCGCTTCCCTTCTTGGTAGTGCGTTAGTGTTAGAAAGTTGCATAACCCGCACAAAGTTTACGCTGAAGAGTTCAAAGCCAAAGGTGGTCTGCGCGGTTGGCTTGGGTTGCTGCCTACATCAACAGATCAAGCCCCAACCGTTGCTGCATCGGAGCGGTGTGATCCGCAGGTGAACTGACCGAAACTATTTGTAACGCGCTTTAACCGACCTTAACACTACTTGCGTTCACATATGGCATAGCCAAAAGAATTTCAGCATCGTGTGTTGCAGGGTTCATATGACGCAACCTGTGGAACTACGCCACAGTCGACCCAAGAGCCAGCTTCTGTAGTCCCTAAAAAGGTCAGCAACTCAAAATTACTAGATTCCAAATATAATATATCAACGCATTTCTAGTTCTCTGCCTCGCAACACTCACAACTGCGTGTATGCCCTTTGTGATGCAGAGATCACTGCAACTGGTGCCGTCGGCGACCCATGTATCTCAGGCTTTTGAGATCTCAACACCCAAAGCTACTCTTGACCCACAACTAAAGGTGAGCGCTCCTTATAGTTGAATATGTATAAAGCACCGCACCGCATAGATATACTGATATGCATAAGCACATGCATTAGCACACACTTTGTGCTCACCGCAACAACTCGCACAGCACGTCCCACGTGATAGGGGCGGCAGCCTGACCGGTTCGCCACCGGTCAGCTCAGGTTGAATCCCTGACCGCCTCGAGGTGGGCGCACTCTCGGCAGTGCCCAGCCGAGTGTGCGCCCAAAGCCATATTCAAAGCATCCCACCATAAGCATACGCACAAGCACACACACATTGTGCTCACTACAACATCTCGCACATACGCATAAGCATACACTGTATTTCCGTTGCAGTATCTCGCACAGCACGTCTCAGGTGATAGGGGCGGCAGCCTGACCGGTTCGCCACCGGTCAGCTCAGGTTGAATCCCTGACCGCCTCGAGGTGGGCGCACTCTCGGCAGTGCCCAGCCGAGTGTGCGCCCAAAGCCATATTCAAAGCATCCCACCATAAGCATACGCACAAGCACACACATTGTGCTCACTACAGCATCTCGCACATACGCATAAGCATACACTGTATTTCCGTTGCAATATCTCGCACAGCACGTCCCAGGTGATAGGGGCGGCAGCCTGACCGGTTCGCCACCGGCCAGCTCAGGTTGAATCCCTGACCGCCTCGAGGTGGGCGCACTCTCGGCAGTGCCCAGCCGAGTGTGCGCCCAAAGCCATATTCAAAGCATCCCACCATAAACATACGCACAAGCACACACATTGTGCTCACTACAGCATCTCGCACATACGCATAAGCATACACTGTATTTCCGTTGTAGCATCTCGCACAGCACGTCTCACGTGATAGGGGCGGCAGCCTGACCGGTTCGGGACCTCCGATTACAATTCAGGACCTCCGATTACAATTCAGGACCTCCGATTACAACTCGGGACCTTTGATAAGCATTCAGGACCTCCCATTGCAATTCAGAAGTTTCCATCAATGCATCCCGCAAAGAATGGATCTACCCCAACCCCAAGGAATGCACACAATTTTTATGTTCCACATGCCTCGAGGGACAAACAAGGGCGCAGGGGGGAAAGGGGGGTGAGGGGGACCCATATTACGACCCATCAAAGGGGTCTCGTAATAGGGTCTCAGAGGGACCCATCAAAGGGGTCTCGTAATAGGGTCTCAGAGGGACCATAAGGGGGAGGGGGTCGAGGGACCCGTAGGGGGTTCAGAGGGACCCGCAGGGGGCTCGGAGGGACCCGCAGGGGGGCGGAGGGACCCTGCGACTGAGGGGTGTCAGAGGGATCCAGGTTTGCAGGCAGTCACCCCGGCTGAATCCATTTTGCACGGCTTTGATCCGATGACAATTCAGGACCTCCGATTACAATTCGGGACCTTCGATAAGCATTCAGGACCTTCGATTAGCATTAAGGACCTTCGGGTTTCCATTCAGGACCTTCGATAAGCATTCAGGACCTCCAATAAGAATTCAGGACCTTCGATAAGCATTCAGGACCTCTGATAAGCATTCAAAACCTTCGATCACGATTCGGGACCTCCGATAAGCATTCACGACCTCCAATCACAAATCGGGACCTCCGATAAGCATTCAGGACCTCCGATTACAATTCAGGACCTCCGATTACAACTCAGGACCTCCGATTACAACTCAGGACTTTCGATAAGCATTCAGGACCTCCCATTGCAATTCAGAAGGTTCCATTAATGCATCCCGCAAAGAATGGATCTACCCCCAACCCCAAGGAATGCACACAATTTAAGTTCCACATGCCTCGAGGGACAAACAAGGGCGCAGGGGGAAAGGGGGGTGAGGGGGACCCATATTACGACCCATCAAAGGGGTCTCGTAATAGGGTCTCAGAGGGACCATAAGGGGGGTCAGAGGGACCCGTAGGGGGTTCAGAGGGACCCGCAGGGAGCTCGGAGGGACCCAATGGGGGCCGGAGGGACCCTGACTGAGGGGTGTCAGAGGGATTCCGGTTTGGAGGCAGTCGTCACCCCGGCTGAATCCATCTTGCACAGCTTTTCCGAGTACAAATCCGATACGCATTCAGGACCTTCGATTACCATCCAGGACCTTCGATTACCATTCAGGACCTCCGATTACCATTCAGGACCTTCGATAAGCATCTAGGACCTTCGATAAGCATTCGGGACCTCTCGATTACACTTCAGGACCTTCGATAAGCATTCAGGACCTCCGATTACAATTCAGGACCTCCGATTACAACTCAGGACCTTCGATAAGCATTCAGGACCTCCCATTACAATTCAGAAGAGGCATGTAGCACGGCTAGGTGGACGGGCTTGCACTATAAATTGCATAATCAATGAAAATGGCATTAAGAAGTCGCAAGAAGTTTCAAGAACATGTTAGAAGTGATAAGAAATCACCCGAATGCAATATTTTGCATTTTCGATAATTATTGTGGCCACAGGGCTGCTATACAAGTCGCAGATGGGCCGCGGAGCAGGATATGCATGTCTCGTGGGCGCGTGAGATATACAAATGATACGGTGAAGTTATTAGAAGTTGTGAGAAGTATCTAGAAGTTATTACTAGGCATCGAGAAGTGATATTTCACATCGGGTCACATTCGCGGGGCGTTGGGGAGCTAATTTCGTCTGTAAACTGACTGCAAAACAGAAAATGCATGTCTCGTGGGCGCGTGAGATATGCAAATGATACGGTGAAGTTATTAGAAGTTGTGAGAAGTATCTAGAAGTTATTACTAGGCATCGAGAAGTGATATTTCACATCGGGTCACATTCACGGGGCGTTGGGGGGCTAATTTCGTCTGTAAACTGACTGCAACAACAGAAAATGCATGTCTCGTGGGCGCGTGAGATGTTGCACGTGATACGGTGAAGTTATTAGAAGTTGTGAGAAGTATTTAGAGGTCATACCTAGGCAATGAGAAGCGAAATTTCACATCGGGTCATATTCACGGGGTGCTGGGGAGCTAATTTCGTCTGTAAAAAGGGCTGCAAAGCAGAAATTGCATATATTGCGGGTGCGTGAGATGTAGCACGTGATACGGAGAAGTTATTCGAAGTATGTACAAGTCATAACAATATACACCGCAACATGGCCGTATCTACAATATATACAATATATACATCTACATAACACTAGAATCTCACAGAAGTGCCAACAACCGCTGATGCTCCCTCAGGGGTAGCATGTGCACATCCCCCCTCTTAACTAGGCGAACATCACATGCTAGTACGGCTTCACACGGAATCAAGCACTTCTTGCTAGTATCTAAGGTGTATGTATCTCGCACGTTTGGATCCGTCCACTCAAAGTATCTCCCCGAAATCACCGAGTCTCCAGGAGCAAATGTCTGTCTATAGTCATCACGGCGGATCCTCCCGCCGACCTCCGTGACACCAGACAGCGCCTTCACCAAGTAGTAGGCATGTGATGCGTCCGTAGGATCCTTCTTCACCGCCATGATGCTACCACGCCGCACGGCTACACTCACACCCGCCGCATACTCCTCCACCATGCCGCGAATCCTCACGGCGGCCGCGCCCGTAGCCGGCCGCAACTCCACATCTCTCCACGCATCCACGTGGGACGTCTCCAAGCATCCCTCCGAGTCCGGAATGGAGCGCACACACTCCGCATAACAATTCACACAATAGCATGTACGCTCACGTACCATCAACTTCCCCTCGCCCTCCCCCCCTTACAGAATGCAAGCGCTGCGTCCCATCCACCGCCTGGTATGCTGCACTACCAGCATTGTGATCCACCGCATGCAATCCTCCCGCCTCCTCGTGCAGTGCGTCCTCTGGTACCAAGTAAAAAAACCGTTGATTGAAGCTCGCTCTTGCCTTGGCGTAACTGCTATCCACACGTCGGCTCAATCTCTCGCAACAGAACGCATGCAGGTCTGCAGCGCAATTGATGCGGGCATACCACTTGTCACCCTCTGATATGACCGCCACCGCCGCTGCGTGCTTGACATGCGCCCCCGCCCCATCCTGCTCCCCCTTGGCATGCGCCGTCTCAAAGAAGTTCCGTTGGCAAGGTACACCTAATGACCACTCGTATTTGCTATTCGCCACATCCGCAAACCCTGCCGCGCACTTATTTTGTCCCGCACAACCATCTGCCCACTCGTGGATAAACAAGGGCTTTGCGATCCCCCTCCCGATGAAGTAGTCTCTGATGATCAACTCCCGCATGTACTGAATGAAGCGGTGATCGTGCTTCCGGTCATCGCTCAACAAGTACACGTAATCCTTCACCAGCACTGGGTTCTCCGCGGTTGATTCCACCCCATCCACGGCCATACACGCATGTCTCCACACCACGCAGACTAATATGGTCGCCTGCTTCACCACCCAATGCAGACTTTGCACTTCTCGAGGAATGTTCAATGAATGATTCTCCGAGAAGTCAAACAAGAACACCGCATGTCCCAGTGGCAAATCCCTGACGCACGTCTGAAACTGCCGCTGCTGGTGTAATGCCATGAAAGTGTGATATGCATATGGCCGCAGAAACGCGCAATCCCCGCAGCCTTCCAACTTCTTCCACGCCCATGCCTCCGGTTGCCCTGCGGTCGCGCTATTCACTAAGAAGTTCCCCTTGCACTGACAGTTTGGCGAAGCCCCCGGCTCGTGCCCCAGCAACAGCGCCTGCAACTTGGCGATCAAGGCGGCCAGCTTCGTCTTCTTCTGCACAAACTGCAGTCGCCGAATCTCCTTACCATCCTCGTCCATCTGTCCTGTGCCGCAAGTCTCGTAACAAGACCACGGCACTTGCGCCTCATGCTGCACCTCACTGTCACACACTTTGAAGTTGGCCAAGCCGCCACACTTCTCGCACCTCCCTCTCAAGCACTCCATGGCATGCTTATCCCCCACCCGCGGACACAACAAGCTCTCGGCGAAAGTTGATGTCGACCTCCCCGCCTTTGCAATAGTGCAAACCATTCCCGTGTTCCCCACCGCCTTTCGCCTATGCTCAGGTGTCCTTCGAACCCGTGGGCAACATGTCGCCGAAGTGCACGCACATGGTGAATGCACCGCCTCTCGGGCCTTGTCAAAGCCCTCAAGGACCATTCTCATGTCTTCGTGGTACCTACAACAACAAGATATGTTGTCCTTCCTTCGCAGCCGCACAACATTGTGCGGCTTGCACACCCCTTGCTTCTCAAAGGAACGTTGCCCAATCTTGAGAGCGGGGTACTTGGCTTGAAACCTCCTATATATTACTAGTTGAGAGGCTTCCAACCAATGTTTGCTCACGAACTCCCTCGGTGTTCTCAAAGCACCGGTGTTGGGGTCACGTGCCAACACGACGTCCTTTTTGCAAGGACTAACTCGAGTGTTGTCCGGGTGCAACCAAAAAGCTCTAATAAGAGCACAAGTCGCCATTGTCAAGCATCGGGTAGACAATCTCCGTTCCGCAAGCATCACGCCCTCCCAAAGGCCACGACGCCCTCTCTCCTCAGTTCCCATGTGTGCCCCCTCCCTCAAGTTTGAATTTCCGACCACCCCAAGCGTTCCAACGCGTTGATGCACACCAAGCATCGTGCAAGCCGTACGCACCAAGTTATCCTCGGCCAAGTTGCTCCCAAATGCCGCAGCCGCTATCCCCCTCGTTAGACTAACGTTCGCACGTGTGTTTCGTCGTGCTAAGCGTGATAACGCGTCCCTCAAATTCGCCACAACACAATTCTTCACTGTCTCCTCGCGCCGGTCACCTAACGACACCAATGCCGCATTGCACTCCTTGTGCACCTTCGAACTCAAGCCCGCCGGAAGGGACTCGATATACGCCCTCACCGCACCCGCAATGCGGTGAGGGCTTCTCCCAAATGCCGTTCGCATCTTCTCGACCCACCAACCCTTATTCCCGCGCGTCAACTCCTCAAAACCGTCACTTACTTGCGGCAATTGACCTCTAGGACGTTCGTAAGTTTCCTCATGCCCACCTTCCAACTCGTCTGACATTTCCACATCGTCACAAACCTCCTCTGAGTGAGCGTGATTAACATCACCTTGTCCTTTTGCTGATGTCCAGGCCTCGCACAACAAATCTATCTTCCCCACCAACGTCTCAAGCGTATCCATATCATCATCTTTCAGGGGCCACACTCCAAGAGGTATAATGCGAGCGGAATCTCCAACCTCTACGAGAAGGGGTAACAAGTCTATAAGAACGGGAGGAATATCCCAATTCGGTCCCGGATTGTAGGCAGCGTCGGAGCCACACAACGCCAAAAAAACGCTCACTGCAAGCAGCGTAATGTGGAGAGTCGTACATAACACCCCAAATAGCCACGATCGTTGATCCCGCACGAGCGTGACGTTCAATAACCCTTCCCCGATATGCGTCCCTGTCACCAAACAATCTAGTAAGACACACGTAAACCCTTCCTTGACGCGAAGTCTCACAGCAGCACAATCACATGTCTTTTGTACACACGTTTCGGGGTGTAGATATTCATACCGTTAAAGCTTGTGGGATTGGGGCGCCGCTTCGTGCTGCCACCCATATTCGCGCCCTCCTACACCGTTTGCTCCGATTCCAAGACATATCGCGTATGCATATCCATAGTAATATATACAAGTTTGTCTTTCTCTGCAAGCATTTTCACATACTTACTTCCACGAAATGCTTGGGCGGTTTTGTCCTCGATTCATACTGAGCTGACGTGACACGTGCATGAACATTTCTCGTATGTCGGATCCGATCCCAGATCCATCGACGTACGAGAAATGCTTGGGCGGTTTTGTCCTCGATTTATAATGAGCTGACGTCACACGCGCATGCACATTTCTCGTATGTCGGATCCGATCCCAGATCCATCGACGTACGAGAAATGCTTGGGCGGTTTTGTCCTCGATTTATAATGAGCTGACGTCACACGCGCATGCACATTTCTCGTATGTCGGATCCGATCCCAGATCCATCGACGTACGAGAAATGCTTGGGCGGTTTTGTCCTCGATTTATACTGAGCTGACGTCACACGTGCATGAACTTTTCTCGTATGTCGGATCCGATCCCAGATCCATCGACGTACGAGAAATGCTTGGGCGGTTTTGTCCTCGATTTATACTGAGCTGACGTCAAACGTGCATGAACTTTTCTCGTATGTCGGATCCGATCCCGGATCCATCGACGTACGAGAAATGCTTGGGCGGTTTTGTCCTCGATTTATACTGAGCTGACGTCACACATGCATGCACAGTTACTGCGTCTCAGCGCCCCAGTTGGTGCAAGCGAGCGGAAGCCATTCTTGAAGAACACTTCTTAGGGCTAGCACTTCGGAAACAGCAATGACCGCAAGAAACCGAGGCGGAAACAACGCGCGTGCAAGGAAAATGCCCCGAAACGCCCCTGAATACCACCGCTGCCATGTCGTTGGATGCGACAGTAAACTAATTCCAGCGCAGACTTGTAGGGTTTGCAATAGGAGCTTTCACTTTAGCTGTGCGAATAAAAAGTATCCGGCGGTGCAGTGTGGTGAATGCAAAGAGGTACTGCCAGAAGATAGGTGCTGCTATTGTCAAAAGGGGGCTTTCGTTACGCGATGCAAGGTGTGCGGGATTCGCTACCACCCTAAGTGTCAAGAGGCAAGAGGCCTAAAGAGAGATTTGTTCAACTGCGGTCGCGAGGAATGCGTGGAGGAGCCTGGCGGAGGAAGATCGGAGCCCCCTGTCGTGAACATGCACGACATGGAGGCGACGAAACGACTGGGGGAGCTGCCAGGTCCGAAGACCGCCGTGAGGAAAGCATTAGATTGGAATGCTTTCGATCATGCCCTGACAATAGCATACGATAGATGCTATACAGGGCAAGAAGATGGTGAGCACCTTTTCGAATCACATGTTGGTAGAACCTATAGTCATGCGTATGGATAATGCCCGAAACCCTGCTTGTGTAAACGCGCATGGTTTTGGTGTGGTATGAATTAGGTGGGCTCGACGTGCCTCCTCCGCCCTCACCCCCACCGCCAGCACCTGAAGTCTGCTGCTTCATCTGCGAGCAAGACGATGGACGTGGAGTGCACAAGTGCTCGCACTGCGGTGCGAGCTACCACAACGTGTGCCTTGTAGCCAAAGGCATTGAAGAGCCGAACAACTGTGGTAGACCGGAGTGCATGGCGAAGCGCACGGTCTACCCAACCTCGCAAGCGGGCGCCCTGCTGCTGGCAGGCGCGTCCCAGCAGAGTTTGCCGTGGCCACCGCCCCTTGAAGCGGCCACAGCCCCCGAGGTTGGTGAGGGGGATGTGGAAGCGCCGTCGGGAGCGGAGCAACCCGCGGACGCTCCCGCCCCCACGAGCACGGAGGTTCTCGCGGCGGGAGAGCCCGCACCGGCGGAGGTGGTGTTGGCTCCGCCCCCAATCACGGGGAGCCCCGCGGCGGGAGAGCCCGCACCTGCGGAGGTGGTCGTGGAGGATGCCGCAATCACAAAGGGACCCGCGGAGGGAGAGCCCGCACCGGCGGAGGTGGTAATCGCTCCGCCCCCAATCACGGGGAGCCCCGCGGCGGGAGAGCCCGCACCTGCGGAGGTGGTGGTGGAGGATGCCGCAATCACAAAGGGTCCCGCGGAGGGAGAGCCCGCACCGGCGGAGGTGGTAGTCGCTCCGCCCCCAATCACGGGGAGCCCCGCGGCGGGAGAGCCCGCACCGGCGGAGGCGGTCGTGGAGGCGCCCGCTGCCGCGGATTGGCCGGGGTGGGCGAAGGCCACGTTGGAGCAACGTGCTGCTTTTTATCCCCGTTGGGTGCATCATCGTGATCTGCCGCGGTTAGCACCGGTGGTGTACGTGGCGGGGGATGGGGTGCATGGGAAGGAGGTGTACACAGAAAAGTCCAAGGGGCGTTTCGAGAGGGGATCCGTCGTGTATCACCAAGGGCACAAGGGCGCGTATACAGTAATCACTCACATTTAAGGAAACTCGACGTTAAGGAAATAGCCAGCGTTTCGGGGGAAATTACCCAACTCGATGAGAAAAAGTTATTTGGATTTTCCGACTTATGAGATGGCCTGAAATAAGGAAAATGACCGCTGGCTGCCTAGCTGGAGAGGCATTTCTTAAACTAAGAAAACTTTGCCGGGAAATTGACAAATATGGTATATTTGATGGGTTTTCATGATTTTTGCACAAAACTTGTCTTAAAGGTTTAAGTTCCTGATAGTCTGTTTCAGATATAATATCGTCATCAAAATCTTGCTTTAATTCTTTAAGCTGCGCACGGCTCTCAGGGTCCATTTTCTCGGAAAATGAACACCTTAAGAGAACAGGCTGGCTAGGGAAGCTGTCCACGTGGATGGTTATGGAATTCGCTGGCTGGCTCACGAGATCGCGGTCCACTATCCATAGCGTTCTCTTATGAC
>LGRX02035526.1:0-26291 GCA_001247695.2 Cymbomonas tetramitiformis | reverse complement strand
TGCACGTGAAAGACCGTGGGTGGTTCACCATATGCGGTGGGCCAATCCACGGCAGATACGCCACCCCGCACCTTACGCACATCTTCAGGATGAACCGGCTCAACCAGGGGAGCACGGATAAGGCCCGTGGTGCCGCCCACTTCAAGACTGAAGAGGGGTCGGACATTGTGTACGAGTGCGCGAGAATCTTCTTCCCGAAGCTCATCAACCCGCACAAGCACTACGTGGCTACTGCCCGGAGCTTCAGTACTGTTACAAGTACCGTAGTAAAATAGACGTAGCCGGCATTAAACTTGGTCATATAGGTCAAACCACATCTCAGAAAATTCATTTATGACCCTTTTGAATTTCTGAAAACGTGTATACATGCCACCATCAAGTTTAAGGTGGTGTATTTTGAGCGCGCTTTCGATGGGTAAAATGCCTGAAAATAATTTATTTTGCTCAGTACTGTTACAAGTACTGAACACTATAACCCTTGAGAGACCCTCATGCGAGGCCTTGGAGGTCAAACCAACCATCATGTTTCGATATTGGAAGGTATTGAAGATATCTAGCGAGTCACTTGCGTGATTGATATGAATTTGGGCCCGCGCGGCGATGGAATATGACCCACACCCGCCAGAAATCCGAAATTCGCTTTTTTCAAGGACGAAAATTATTGAATTGGCTCCGCGCGAACGTGTGACATAAGAACATAAGTCACAGTATGGCGGTCGTGAAGGCTTCTAAAATTCGATATACATGTATAGATGACAAATTTACTTGCTCATGGCCTTTCCATATGCATAGCATGCATTAAATGCGTCATTCCTATCGCCAAGCGTGGTTGTTGGCGGCCCCTCAAACATATCATTTTCCGCACACCCAAACCCAAACCCTAAACAGCCATAACTTCCTCAATACTTGGAACTGTGTGACCTATAAAGTGTTATGTGACATTTGTGTACATTATGCACGATAGGAATGTAAAAAATCTGTATGTGTATGGCTGTAACACCCAAATTTTGAGCCAGGACTGATTTCAGCTCCCCTGTAGTGCCCCCTCCCATGCTAAATTCCCCGAAAATTATTTCCCCCTACATTATGCCACAAAATTAGTTTCGCGTAGTCCAAAATATTATTTTGAATCATGTTTGGGCGATGTACGGCGCTTGGGTACCCGTTGGGATGATTACGAGCATGCTACTTGTGTATGCGTACTGGTACTCTGTCTACCGGGCCCTAGCACCTCGTCCCCACCACTCAATCATGCACCTCCATTATCAACCATGCCCAAATCAGTACGTCTCGTAGTCCGAATTATCATATCAAATCATGCCCGTGCGATATATGGCGCTAGGGCGCCCGTTGGGGCGATTCCTAGCATGCTACTTGCGTACGCGTACACCTGTGCTGACAGCGAGGTCTTAGCGCATGACCGACACTCAGCCATGCATCCCCGACAACCTATAGGCCCAGTTTAATGCTGGTTATAGTCCAAAATATTATTTTGAATCATGTTTGGGCGATGTACGGCGCTTGGGTACCCGTTGGGATGATTACGAGCATGCTACTTGTGTATGCGTACTGGTACTCTGTCTACCGGGCCCTAGCACCTCGTCCCCACCACTCAATCATGCACCTCCATTATCAACCATGCCCAAATCAGTACGTCTCGTAGTCCGAATTATCATATCAAATCATGACCGTGCGATATATGGCGCTAGGGCGCCCGTTGGGGCGATTCCTAGCATGCTACTTGCGTACGCGTACACCTGTGCTGACAGCGAGGTCTTAGCGCATGACCGACACTCAGCCATGCATCCCCGACAACCTATAGGCCCAGTTTAATGCTGGTTATAGTCCAAAATATTATTTTGAATCATGTTTGGGCGATGTACGGCGCTTGGGTACCCGTTGGGATGATTACGAGCATGCTACTTGTGTATGCGTACTGGTACTCTGTCTACCGGGCCCTGGCACCTCGTCCCCACCACTCAATCATGCACCTCCATTATCAACCATGCCCAAATCAGTACGTCTCGTAGTCCGAATTATCATATCAAATCATGACCGTGCGATATATGGCGCTAGGGCGCCCGTTGGGGCGATTCCTAGCATGCTACTTGCGTACGCGTACACCTGTGCTGACAGCGAGGTCTTAGCGCATGACCGACACTCAGCCATGCATCCCCGACAACCTATAGGCCCAGTTTAATGCTGGTTATAGTCCAAAATATTATTTTGAATCGTGTTTGGGCGATGTACGGCGCTTGGGTACCCGTTGGGATGATTACGAGCATGCTACTTGAATCACGTTGGATCGCTTGGAATATAATAGGTTTTCACATGGAAGGTGGAAGTTTACAACAATATATACAATTGGTATCATGATACCAAATTGTTCCATGATATGTGAGTGATTAGATATGATGTCTGCCTTCAATTTGAATGCTTTCCCACTTGATTCGGCGGTGTGGTGTGCCTGAAAAAATTATTGAAAGAGGCATGTCATTTTCGACATATTTGTCAAGCAGGTAATCCGGAAAATCACTGCCCATTGTGTTATATACGTCCAGTGAGAAGCCTCCAAGTGGAATATCGACCAATGGAGCATATGGCAAATTAGTTTAGGTCATAAATGTGCCAAGATATGGATGGTAGCCCAACCGAACCAACGGAGATGCCTGAAAAAATTCGCGGGGATTCAGTACTTGTAATAGTACTGAACACGATTTCAGTACTATTACAAGTACTGCCGGGCAGTAGCCATACGGCTTGGAGAACGGTACGGTATTCTCTTTGTTTGTGTGAATCGGTACTCTTGCGGGGGGTGCTGAGCATGCTTGCGGTGAAATTGCTTTTGTCTAAGTGGTAGCCCCCAATTTCTTTTTGACAAGCTCGACGTCCGATTGTGGGCTCTTCACAGGTGTCTCTTTGCCTCCGATCGTGAGGCAATTGACCGCAAAGGATCTTCAGGGTGACATCTTCCCCTCGCCGAAGTACACGCAAGATGACTACGTCTTCGTGGACATGCTTGCTCGGTGGGGAGGGGGTGCGAATGCAGAGCCGCAGGGTGGTGCGTCGGCGATTGCCGTCCCGGCGGAGGACGAGGGCGAGGACGTGGATACCGCCGGCACCCCACCGAGGAAGAAGTTGAGGAGCCAGCTCGCGGGAGCCAACTCCCAGGGAAACCCGGCGGAGAGGTTGAGCCTCCCGCGGATACGGCAGCAGCCGGCGGGTAAGGTTGGTAGGGGCTTGAGCTCGGGTGGCGGTGGCCCGCAAACTTCAGCAAAGGGTCAAAAAAGGAGGAGATCCTCTGCTGGCAGCGGAAGCATGGGGCGTGCGTCAACGAGGGGCGCGGCGCCGGCGTCGTCAGCCCGCACGGTGGCCCCCCTCAACCGCTTGTCGCTCTGTCGGAGGTTACCGAGGCGGCCCCATCGGTGAGGGGAATCACGGTGGAGGAGCTAACGGCGGTGTTAGCGAGGCAGGAGGAGGCGAGCCAGAAGATGCTGAAGCAGCAGGAGGCGCACTTCACCCAGCAGCTGAAGCTGGCTGAGGAACGCCAGCAGCGGGCCTTGGAGCGCCAAGTGGCGGACTTCATGGCAAGCCCAGGGGAAGATGCGCCCAGCGCGCCGACAGCGGAGGCACCACCTACCCTCCCCGAGAAAGCCCTCAACCTCGGTGCCTAGCGCAATTTCTGCTGGCGCGAGCTTGGCTCGCGCCGGGAAAATCAGGGATTCGCGGAGGAAAATCAGGGATTCGAGCCCGAAGGGCCCGAATCCCTGATATTATGGTGATTTTGGCCCGGAGGGCCAAATTAGAATTTCAGGGATTTTGGCCCGCAGGGCCAAGCAATTCAGGGATTTGGCCCGCAGGCCAGGCGAGGGTCGAAGGCGACGCGCCACTCATTCAGGGATTTTACTGCAAGAAACGAGGTAAAAAAAAACTGATGCCTTTGCATGTGGCTTTGTCAGTTGATCGAACTCGCGCGTCAGTGCTCAGTCGATGGAGAGCGAGGGTTCTTGTATTGATAAGCATGCAACTGGTGGTCGGCATTTGAGCCAGGAAGCCCTAGTAATGGAGAGTGTGGTGCATTGGAATGCCCCTGCTCCGCACAAGGCTGATGATTTTATTCGGGACGCCTTAAATCATCACTTTGGTGGTTCTGCTTGGCACTTCACTACCACCGACAGCAGAGCCAAGTTGCATACTGTTTCTGGGGTCATCGACCTCCTGTTGAAGGATGATAGCAAATTATCTTTTATGGAGTAGGAACGATAGTCTAATCAACCTGACAATCCCTAACTCTCAGTACACATCGCTTTCTCGCTTCTCCCATATATGGAACATGGTATATCATTATTTTGGTGCACTGCAGTATTCATGTTTTTTCATATCTTGATATCTACTAGTTCATGAAGCTTCGTTGTGTATGTAGGAAGTCAACTATATTTGAAATGTGAGTTGAAACAAAGTCATGTGTATGGCATTAAGGAATATTCTGAGTGGACTATTAAGACCTAATTTCTCTTTAAGGAATCTATAAAAATTCGAAAAGGATTATTCCCTATTTTCAAAATTTTCGCCTGCGGCGGGCATTTTGGGATTTTCAGGGAAATGCCATGCCGGCTCGCGCCGGCATTTGCATAAATTGCAACTAGGCTCAGGCGGTGCCCCAGGCGGTGCCGATGCTCCAAGTAGGACAAGAAGCGTCCCAGCCTCCGTTGTTGCAGCAAGCCTTCCAACCGCTGCAACCCCAGCCCTTCTTGCTCCAACAACCCCAGACGCAGCAGTTGCAACAGCTCCAGCAGCTCCAGCAGCTCCAGCAGCCCCAGCAGTTGCAACAGCTCCAGCAGCTCCAGCAGCTCCAGCAGCTCCAGCAGCTCCAGCAGTTGCAGCAGCTCCAGCAGACCCAGCAGCTGCAACCCCTTCTGCTGCAAGCTCCCCAGACTTTGCAAATGCAGCAGTCCCAGCCCATGCTCCTTCAGCAACCACAGGCCCGACAGCTCCAGCAGCTCCAGCAGCTCCAGCAACTCCAGCAACTCCAGCAGACCCAGCCATTGAATACCTCGGACTTGGGTAGGGCCTCGGGCGTCTCCATAGAGGAGTTGCAGAATTTGAGCCACCTTTGAATTTGAGCACCCGCCACCCGGCAACTGCTAGTGCCCCAACTCCTGCAACTGCAATAATATGCGTATCATTAGGGCAAAGTAAAAGTATTCATGTGATGATGCATTGTGATAACTTCTGATAACTTGCAATGACTTCTAACATTGTGATTTCTAATATTGTATTTCACACGCGCCCGCGAGACATACAATTTCTGATTTGCAACCATTTTACAGACGAAATTAGCTCCCCAGCACCCCGTGAATATGTCCCGATGTGAAATTTCGCTTCTCATTGCCTGCGGATGACCTCTAAATACTTCTCACAACGTGTAATAACTTCCCCGTATCATTTGCATATCTCACGCGCCCGCAAGATATGCAATTTCTGATTTGCAACCATTTTACAGATGAAATTAGCTCCCCAGCACCCCGTGAATATGTCCCGATGTGAAATTTCGCTTCTCATTGCCTGCGGATGACCTCTAAATACTTCTCACCACGTCTAATAACTTCCCCGTATCATTTGCATATCTCACGCGCCCGCAAGATATGCAATGTATGTACGGCAGCCCGTCCGCGACCTGCAAGCAGCCCTGTGGCCACTACAATTATCAAAAATATAAAATATTGCCTCTAGATGATTTCTTTTAACCACTAAGTACTTCTTGAAACTTCTTGCGACTTCTAAATGTCATTTTCATCGATTATGCAATCCGGGCCCACCTAGCCGTGCTACATGCCAAGATTCCATTAATGCATCCCGCAAAGAATGGATCTACCCCAACCCCAAGGAATGCACACAATTTAAGTTCCAACGTAATTCGATGCTGAAAAGTGTATCGCAACCTCGGTTGTGCATGATTCTCAATATTTCGAGGGCGTCGCATCACAATACAAGCCCATATTCCCATAATGACCTATCGTATATAGGGTGTGTGTACGTATATGTATACGTTGTGGTGTAATATGAGAATCCTTCCATATGGGATACGCATAGTTGGCTTCCTAAATTCAACCTAGCAACGATGGTGTGTTGCATCTCTATCAAAGCCACTTGTAACCTTGGGACGAGCCATAGAATTTCCAAATTATCACTCCTCAGAGTGCACTTTACTATATGTTGGTACGCGAACTAGCTATTTCAACTATTTTCCCAAGAAGCACATTTAGTCAAATATAAGCGTTATCATTCACTTTCAATACTGAACACACCCACACAAACTGCACACTTCTGTTCGTTCGGTTGTGGCCGTGCTACAAAGCTTCGTCTCGCTCAAGCCTTGCGATGATCTTATGAATACATGCATAGACGCGCCGGTGTAGCGCGTTCTCTACACATGATATTCGCGAACACACACGTGCAATTCCCAAACATAACTATGCAACAAACAACGTATTATGTGCAGCAGATTCGGAGGAAATACAGCTGCATGCCTAGCTAAAAGTTAAGGGATGCAGATGCCTTAATAGGCAGGCTTGTGCAGTGCTCAGGGATTTAGGGTTCTGAAAATTCCGGGGAGTTGGAAACCGACGGAGCTGCACGATTCTACAGCTCCGTGGGGTGGCTTACTCAAGTGGATGGCTTATTCGGGTAACTCGTCTCGAAGTACTCGAATAATCCAAGCGTGATTGGGGTCAATCCCAAGCTGGGGTGGCATTTGCCAAACCTCCAGACTACCACACCAAACGTGCTGATGACACCCGAACCGTTTGGGAAGCGCAGTTCTGTCGAGTAGCTTTCTCGAACCCTTCACCACATATGGCGAAGGACTCGAGAAAGCTAGGCGTGATTGGGTTTGAGCCCACGCTGGAGTGGCATTCGCCAAACTTCCAGACCGTCACACCAAAAAGGCTCGCGGCACACCCGACCTTTCGTCTGGTCAGTGCGGTGGGATAGCTTTCTCGTTTCCCATGTCACAGGTGGCAAGTTACTCAATGAAGCTAGATTAGTTCGGGGTTGATCCCGAAATGTTCTGGCATTTGCGAACTTTCAAGCTGCCGCACCGACGCCTAGAAACGTTTGCATCTGGCCGTTTCTTATGTGACCGGCGAAGGCAGAAACCCTGCAAACCCCAAGTTGTACAATGCAGAAAATAAGAACGAAGCGCATATAATCTCTCAAGCAAGCCAAAATATTCGTTCCTCATGTAAGGTTAAAGGATGTGAAAGTGTACTCACCTCGAAAAGAGGCGAAATCCTTTCGTATGAGGCTCATGCTGTCACCAGACCCGAAAGTTGAAGAAATAGGCTGCCCGGTCGAAAAACGTCTTCGTAGCCTCGCAGATATGCCTGCGACAAAAATAAAAGTGTTCCAATATAATATTTTCACAAGATTCCGGGCGCATCAGAGGTTTAGTAGTGCCTAGCCGCCGTAAACGCTTGAAACCGAAACCAGGTCAATCAGCGATAATTCGACTGCTGACGAAAAACGACTTTCGTCCCTTTACGTTTTGCCGCAAGGGAGAAATCGGAAAGGATACGATCCTTAAAAAACTCGTAAATAAACGTCTGAAAAAACTTGCAACCGTTCTAAGCCCTTTAAAAATCATATTTGCTTTTTCTCGCGGAGGTGAGAACTAGCCGGCGCTGGCAAAACAAACAAACCCACGGCATAATCCCGCAGTTATCTCAACCTCCACGCCATCCCACATCTCACCAATTCTCAGAGCCATAAATATGCATGTCTTACATAAAAAATTGATGCGGCAGCCCCTCCTTTTCTTTTTGCAGCGTTATAACAGTCAGACTTCGTTGGAAGTGTCCGTTGAGTAGGGGTATTGGACACGCAAAGTTTTTTACCAAGAATGAATGCAGAAAATCTCGATCGGATTTCCAAAGACCGTATGACATGTCTTCAAAGACATGTCATACTGTCTTCAAAGACAGTATGACATGTCTTCAAAGACAGTCATTGTCTTCAAAGACATAGATATTAAATATATATATATATATATACAACATGCACACACACACACACACACATATATATATATGGGATAAGTTTACATCGGGGGCCGACATTTCATTTAAATCACATCGGGGGCCGACATCTCATTTTAATCCACATCGGGGCAGACACTTCATTTTAATCCACATCGGGGGCCGACATTTGATTTTCGGTAATCCACATCGGGGGCAGACATTTGATTTTAATCAAGGGCCAGTATCGATAGTGCCGACTTCGACTGATAGTGATAGTAGCGATACTATCGATATGTCGCGATATATCCCGTGAATTTAGCTATCGCGAAATATCACTATCAGTCGATTCGTCGCCTGCCACATATCACTATCAGTCGACTCGAATATGCGAACTATCATTATCAGTCGATTTGAACGTACACGACTATGTCATCAGTCGATTGGTCGGCGGATTTCGAGGTATCGATTTCGAATTCCCGTGTCACCACTATCGTTCGGACAGCAAGGCCATTTTACAAATATTATTACCGAGGCCGCCGTCACGCGACGACGCGACGCTTCCCGTCACAAACCTTCGACAGTCTTGAGACCATAAAACAATCGTCTAGCACAAAGCCCGGCATCGATCATGCCTACACACAAGACGAACCCACACAGGGGACAGAAACATCCACAAGATAATAGTGGAAGTGTAGAGTCCGAAACTCCAGGCTCAGGAAAACTTGGAAAAAGATCGTCCTTTCGGCCGGTCGTCAAGGTGCAGGGTACCGGAGATGTCAAGCTAAATAACACTTAGTTCTGAGTAGTTGATATCCTTCGTTGAAGTTCATATCCTTCGTTGAAGTTGATATCTTGCGTGTGTGGGTAGCACTCACTGCGTAAGCCTTTATCGGCACTATCGGTATGATTGAACTATCGTTGATTACCCTACAGATCTGCAACCCTTGGGAAAGCTTTCCATAGGCATGTCATCCCTGTGCCCTCCCTATGCCCGCCCTTGGGAACGCTCGGGAAAATCCGGAAATATTTTCCAAAGGCTTGGAAAGTTTTCCATAGGGTATTTCCATAGGGATACCCCCTTTTGGAGTTTCCATAGGGTTTCTATAGGGCTGTATGCCTATGGAAAAGGACGTTCCATAGGCATGGAAGGCCGTATAATCACCCTATGGAAAAGTAAACATTTCCATAGGACGACTATAGGCATAACCAGGACTATGGAAAACCCTATGGAAAATGTAAACCCTTCCATAGGGCGGCTATAGGCATAGGGGGCCGATGGAAAGCCCTATGGAAAATATAACTTTCCCATACGCTTTCCATAGGCATGTCCAAGGGCGGGCGTAGGGCGGGCGTACGGATAGCGCACCTATGGAAACTTAGCGTATACTATGAGTTTTCCACAAGGTTTTCCATAGGGCGGGCATAGCGATAGTACACCTATGGAAATGTACAATTCGCCCTGCGTATTCTCGGGAATAAAGTCGTAATTCCATAGGGCCTTCCATAGGGATGCCATAGGTATGGTAGGCCTATGGAAACGTATAATTCACTCTGCGTATTCTCGGGAATATCAACGTAATTCCATAGGGCTTTCCATAGGGCCCCCATAGGGATAGTATACCTATGGAAATATACAATTCATTCTGCGTATTCTCGGTCAATAAAGACGTAATTCCATAGGGGTTTCCATAGGGTTAGCTATAGGGATAACACAGGGTGAGCATGCCGTAGGTATACTCCTGATACAGGTGGCAAAGTCGACACCTATAGTATCCATATGGAATACGTTTCCACACGTATACCGTACGTATGGAACCGAGTTCCATAGGTATAGCCAGCCTATGGAATGAGCTTTCCCAGGGGTGAGCCACCCAGTGGAAAGGTCTTCCGTAGGTATATCATCCGTATGGAAACATGTTTCCCAAGGGATACCGTACCTGTGAAAGGGTTTCCATAGGTATAACCATTCAGGTTTCATAGGGTGAGCATAGGGTGATGATTCATGATATATCCAGGCTTTCCACGTAGGGCTTTTACTACATATATACATATTAATATACAGAATAATTCCATCTATGAAATGAACAAGTTATTCGTCATGTAAGTCGCCCACAAAATCTACATGCCTATCTAGTATGAGCATCATCTTGTCTTTATCATATCTCCATGGTGGATCATTGAAACCGAGTTTGTGCTCGCCGAGATAATATACCAACCTATTTGCATCGGGTCGTCCAGCTGGAATTCTCTTGGTCGTGATGAACCGGTCAAAGTTCCATGGAATGGGTACAATGCACACCAAGCACTCAATCTCAAATGCTTGGATGAAAACCTCGGAAAGGTCCCATGGCAAGTTCGACCTCAACATCATATTGTTCGCCACGGTATCTTGAAATGCTGCCTTCAATGGAAACCATCTTACTTTGAGGAAAACAAATTGTTTCCTGCCAATCGGGATGCTATAACTTTTCAGAAGCTCGCCGTACCTGCAACACATACTTTCCAAAGGGTGAGCATAGGGTGGGCACAGGGTGGACATAGGGCGGCTATAGGGTGGGCATAGGGTCAACATAGGATGCAAGGCAATTGTGAATTGGGCATAGGGTGAGCATAGGGTGGACATAGGGTGATCATAGGGATGTTATAGCGTGGACATAGGGTGATCATAGGGATGTTATAGGGTGGGCATAGGGTGAGCATGTGGGAGGGATACACTTACGATGAAACGTAGTCACAACCGGCAGATCGTCGTTCTCCGCGGGTGTAGTTATCTTCCATGATACCAAGAGCTCGGCCATCTCTGGTATCAAATATAGCATCGGCAGGAGTTCGTCCAAGCGCCAAAACCTAAATACCTTGTACGGCTTTCCCGGAATAAGCCGTCCGTTACGTCGAGAGCTGGGGTGACACCGAAGTTTGTGGCAATGGAGGCACTGGGTAAGGTCGTCATGCCGGCCCGGAGTGAAGATCATGCATTCATTCCTGCAAACGTCGGCGGTATGGTACGGCAGGGCAAAATCCTTCCACATAGACAAAGCTTGTTTGAAGGAGGTCGGGAAACCATTTCGTCTCTGATTGCCGATGATGTCAACGTTGCCAATCACCGTTTGCCGCATGAGATTGAAGATTTGATCAAACATGGATTGGGTAGCATTGTGCTCGGATTTCGTTTCCAGCAGATCAATGACAAGACGATGCATTGTTGAAACCTTCTCGGCATAGACGTGATCAACGACCCGTGAAATCACGAGAGGCATCCCCAACTTTACAGGAACTGCAAAATAAAAAAAGGCATTTCCCTCCGCATGTCCACCCTATGCCCGTCATATGCCCACCCTATGCCGACCCTATGGAAACATCCAATGCTTTCCATAGGCATGCCTACCCAGTGAACCACCTATACCCGCCCTTGGGAATGCTCAGGCCCACCCTATGGAAACATTCCATGTTTTCCCAACCTATGCCCGCCCAATGCTCGCCCTATGCCCACCCACTGGAAACGTCCAATGCTTTCCATAGGCATACTTACCCAGCGCCCTACCTATACCCGCCTCTGGGAATGCCTGTTCCCACCCTATGGAAACGTTCAACGATTTCCCAACCTATGCCCACCTGTTGGCATACGTACGCCCACCCTTGGGAAATACAGAAAGAGGGGTACCTCTTGGTTATCCATATCCTCATCGTTGGCAGCAGGACTTAGGAGACGGGCACAATGTTCTTCCAGCTTTCTCAAATGATCCTGGAGAATTTCGTCCGCTTCTGCATTGGCATCTTCCATGTCATCATCACCTCCAAGGGAACCACCATCACCACCATTACGGTCACCCCGTCATCACTTGAAGTATCGTCTTCACTACTACTTTCCCCCATGTATACCGCTCCTTGCCATCTCTTGTATAGCTTCGTATGTCGTTGTATCGTTCGAAGAGGTTTTTCAACTTGTAGTCGGCACACGGTGCAAGGACATGGTGGCATGTCGACCCCGTGGTTGTTTAATACTGGCCCACAACACACCATCCATACCAGCACGCATGACTACTTGGAACCGTTGCTTCCTTTTTAACTTTTCATTTGCTAGGCATAGGGTGATCATGAGGTGGTCATAGGGTGGGCGTAGGGTGGGCATAGGCATGGAAACAATACGATGTGTTCCATAGGGCGGTCCGCCCAATGACATCCCTATGGAAGGTGTTCAATACCTTCCATACCATGAACGTAGGGTGGACATAGGGTGGACATACGTTAGGAATGCTGTATTCTGGTTCCATAGGGATGCCCACCCTATACAACCTATGGGAAAATAACTTGAACTTTCCATAGGGATATTGGGTTGATATTCTATGAACGGTCGAGGTGTTAACCCTATAATAGTGGCGTCCGTAGGGCTGGAAATAATTACACAGGGATGGAAAAACCCTATGTAAAACCTATGGGAACGCATTTCCATTGGCTTTCCATAGGGCAAAAACCTTTCCATAGGGCACTTTTAAATCCCCTATCTGAAAATCGTATGGAATGGCTCTGGAAAATTTGCCACAAGCCCCAATGGAAATCGTTTCCACCGGGTGATCATAGGTTGGCTCACCCCATTTTCGGGATTCCATAGGTAATTTATAGGGATGGAATTAAAAAAATGAAAAATAGGGCAGGGTAAAACAGGCCCTTTTTGGACCCTACCACAGCAACACGCCGCACTTGGAAAATGCCTATGGAAAATGCAGAATTACACTGTTAAGGAATGCCACAGAGATCATCCCTATGATTGTGGCGTCCATACCTGTGGAATGGCCGGGAAACAGGTTAAAAAACATCACCAATGTACCCTATGGAAAATCCGGAGCCTGTGGAAAAAGTGGTGTGCCCTATGGGAAATCCAGAGCCTATCCCTATGGAAACCCCTATGGAAGACCCCCTACCGCCGCCAAAAACCCCCCCAAATAAAATGAGCTTGTTCGATCACCCCCAAGAAAACAAACCATTTGTTCACTGACGAGGGGGGCAAAAAAACAAAATTGCGGCCTGTATGCGCTGTTTTGGCTAGTCGAGATTTTATTTCTGGAACTTCAAAAAAAAATCGGGATCTCGTAGGTTCGATTGAGACTGAGAACGACGGCCACCTCTAGACCATTACGAAGGGTTGATTACATTTAATCCCAGTTTAAATTTTATAAGTCGATTATCTCCGATGCAATAGAGAGGTTCCGCAAGGCTGTGGAGAGTTAAGCGCGGAGAGTTATCGATGATGACAGTCATCGCGCGTAGCTCTCCGCGCTTAACTCTCTGCTCGTTTCACGATTTGGCAAAATCGCTTCCGCAGTCATGAACGATGAACGACAAACGACAAACGACGAACGACGAATTTGTGATTCTCGATTTCGGTGCTCGTTGAGGGTGATTCTATGGTTAGCGCTGTAAAAATTCAAAAAAATTGAGAAAACTGTTACCTCACGGAAATTGTTCCGTCGCTTTGTACAAAATCTGTCGTTTTGTACAGTTTTCGAATGTACTTAAATATGGAATTTACCACAGGTCCCATGCCATCTTCACTCAAAACGACGCACCGTGACGTGACGTGACGCCAAACCATAGAACCACACTGAACGTCAATTTTTAATTGACGCTTCCTTGTTTTCTGGAGAAACAGTTCGTCGGCCACGCGGGAACGCAGGATCAAACGGAATTCTAGAATATTCCAGATCGATTACATCCAGCCAGTTTCCGATTAGGACGTCTACCTTAGCTCTTCGTCGTTCATCGGGCGGAGAGTTAAGAGAAGCTTAACAGTGGGGGCAGAGAGTTAAGAAATCGCGGAGAGTTAAGAGTTAAGAAGTATGAACGAGTTATGATGCATGACCATCGCGTTCGACGGAATCTATGACACGATATGCCCTTAACTCTCCGCGCTTAACTCTCTGTCCACTTTGCGGAACCTCTCTAATGTCACTGAGAGTGCAGAGTCTGATGAGACATCGCATCGTCATCATCGTCGTCATCGTCGATCGTGCTCGCATGACGAGTCGATCCGATGTGACTTCTGAACGGCAAAGTTTTTGAGCACTTCGATTTTTCTGAACGGTCAAGTTCAAACTCACGTTATTGCACTCTTCACAGTTCGCCGTCAGCAATGTTGCAGCAGCCTCGCCAGTGAGTTGCGTGCTGTGATATTTTTAATTCTCACAGGTTGCAATATGGCACTGGTTTGCAGTGCATGTTTTGGTTATGCGTGTGTATTATTTTGTGTGTGCTTCGCGCGCTCATACTTGGCATGCGTGAAACTTTGACTAGGAGTGAACGGGAAATTCCCGCGAGTCCTTTGCACTCGAAATAGTTGGTTCAAATCCAACTCACTCCACATCCCCCTTTTACTTTCCTTTGCTTCTTTCGTTGACGACTGCTATTTTCTTTCTTCTTTACTAAACGTTAGTTGGTTGGTTTCGTTTTTCAGATCCGCTGAAAACGTTCGCGTGGCGAAGTCATATTAGGTTTTCATCTCGCGTTCATATTCGCATTTATTTGAGGTTGCTCGGTTGTTAATTATGTTTTCAATAAAGGTTTATTTTGTGCGTTTCCGCTTTTTACTAAGTGTTGGCTCTTTACTTTCCTTTTCAGATTGGCTGTTTTCGAGGAGGGCGAAATGGAGGAAATCGACCGCCTCGAGTACAACGTCAACTTCAAGCATCCCTTCAAACATTCTAGGTTGATAAGTCCTTTATGTTTTCAATAGAATATTCTTTTGTGCGTTTCCGCTTTTTTACTAAGTGTTGGCTCTTTACTTTCCATTTTAGATCGGTTGTTTTGGAGCGAAGCGAGATGGGGAAAATCGACGGCCTCGAGTACAACGTCAACGTTTAGGTTGGCATCTTGTAAATAGAAAGAGCACGAGAAGAACATTCTTTTGCGTATTGTAAATAGAAAGTGCACGAGTAGAACATAATTTTGTGTATTCGTTGGTATGATAAAATTTGATAGTCCCATTCGTATTCCTTTCTGCCTAGCTAGATACATGTTAATCGTAGTAAAGATGCTCGAGTATTTTGTTTATCTCGCATAGTGGAAACATAGTGAACACACTCCATGTTGCTAATGTGCAATATGTATGCTACACAGTCAGTGCTACACGTACAGTATCCCTATACTTGCCCCACTATTGTGCCTATGGAAAGTAAATATTAATTAAGTTCCATACGTATAGCATCCCGATATTATCCCTATATCGTGCCTATGGAAACCATATATATCTACCGGTTCCATACCTATACTATGCCTATAGTAAATAGTTTCCATACGGATAACATACGTAGGGAAAGATGTTTTCCATACCTATAATATACGGTTTTCATACGCATGGTATCCCTGGGGAAAAAGCTTTCCGTAGGTATAGTACACCTGTGGAAAATGCTCTCCATAAGTATAATAACCGTATGGAATATGAATTCCATAGGGCGGGTCACCCTACGGAAAGCGTTTCCATAGGTATACTCCTGATGCTGTTAACGGAATCATACGTATAATATCCGTATGGAATACCTTTCCATAAGTATACAGCACGTATGGAATTGTGTTTCCATAGGTATAGCCATCCTATGGAATAATCTTTCCCAAAGGTGAGCCACCCAGTGGAAAACCTTTCCATAAGTATGTCGGCCGTATGGAAACCTATTTCCCAAGGGACGCTAAGTGTATGGGCCCGTCTTCCGTAGGCATAATGTCCGTATGGAAAGATCTTTCCCAGGGGATACCATACCTGTGGAAAATGTTCCATAGGTATATCGACCGTATGGAAGATTGCTTCCCAAGGGATACCATGCCTATGGAATTCGCTTCCATAGGTACACCGTCCGTATGGAAACAGGTTTCCCAAGGGGTACCATGCCTGGGGAAAAGATTTCCATAGGTATGACCTATTAGGTTCCATAGGGCCAGCATAGGGTGATCATAGGGATGGAACATATCCGTGTGTTTTTCCACAGGGTTTTCCATACGGCTTTCCATAGGAATGCTATAGGGATGACATAGGTACGGAAAACGCTTGATATTCCAGGACTTTCCATTGGGTTTCCATAGGGTTTTCCATACGATATTTTCCATACGATTCCTTCCATCCCTATGGAAAACGTTCCATAGGTATGGACGCCACAATCATCCCTATGGAATGCCTTGGAAAACCCTATGGAAAGCACAATCACCCTATGGAATGCCCTGGAAAATAATGAAAACCTTCCCAAGGGTGAGTATAGGGATGGAAACTCAAAATTTTTGTTTTCGAGATAACCTCCAGTATCCATTTCCCCTTTTCCATAGGGCTTTTCCATAGGGTTTTCACCCGTTTCCATGCCTATGGAAAGCTTTCCCAAGGGTTGCAGATCTGTAGGGTTATTGGTTAAGTAATCGCACTATCACTATCAGTCAATGGTGAAACTTTCACTATCACTATCAATCGATAGTAACTTTCGTGAAAATCGGTATCAGTCGATTCCATAGCATTCTACTATCACTATCAATCGAGTTGGGCTTTGTAAACTATCAGTGTCAATCGATTCAAATTGTTGAGAAGTCGGGAAATATCGATCCCTTAAATCTTAGGCGATACTGGCCCTTGATTTTAATCCACATCCGGGGGCCGGCATTTGATTTTAATCCACATCGGGGGCTGACAAGCCTAAATGTTTCACATCGGGTGTAGACATCTCATTTCAATCCACATTGGGGGTTGACATTTCATAGAATGCGTAGACGGAAGACACACGCCACGATATAATGTAAAGGAAACATAACTATGCAAATCCAACCGGTAGATATGTAATATGTAACTCGTATTGCGATGAGCATATCTACCGGTTGGATTTGCGAAATAATATTTTTTGGTGCCGCAAACGATGAAAGACTGTCTTGTTTGGCGGAATGAAACAGTTTTGGACTGCTGGACGCTCCAAAAAACATTATTTCGCAAATCCAACCGGTAGATATTTTCATCGCGATATGATTTACATATCTACCGGTTGGATTTGCATAGTTATGTTTCGTTTACATTATATCCTTACGTTGAATGTAATGCATACCCCCGATGTGGATTAAAATGAGATGTCGGCCCCCGATGTAGATTAAAATGTACCGGAATATCCTAGTTCACTAGATATCAGAGGGTCCCGAACTGTGTGGATAAACTCTCATAAGATAATAAACCCTAAGCTAGATATACCCGGAACGGTCTCGCAACGGTCTCGGATACTAGCCTACCTGTGACACAGCGTGTGTCACAGCACGAACCTATAGATCAGTCAGCGGTCCAGTGTTGGTCCTAGGGGTCTGTCATAGGGGCCTGCACCGGGACTCCCAGTCAGGGCTGCCTATACAGATTCCAGCACACCACCCCAGCACTGTGGGTGGTGACTGTCTAGGAGAGTCAGAATGTTAAGATAAGTTAGGGTAGGAGCTAGGGTGACAAACCTAACTGCTAATTCAACTGTGCAATTCTGATACACAAATTGAAACCCTCTAGCCGGCACAAGTGCAGAAACATACAGGCAATGCAAGTCCTGCCAAACTACTGAAAAGCTCTGTGTCAGCAAGTCAGATTGAAGAGTTCAAAGTTGTCAAAGTAAAAGCATAAACCAGATTGAAGACCGTGTTGAGGTCAAAGTACATCTCAGCACACCACCATGAAAGTGGTGTACTGCCAGAACCAGAAACATAACTACTCGGGGTCGATGGCCAGAGGAGCACCGTCACCACAATGAGCACCGTAGCAGTCCACAGTAGCACGGCGGAGTAACACAGGGCTGCCAAAGTGCAAGGTGTCGGCCACTGAGAAATCATTCGCCAGAGAATTTGACGGAGTCGGTGTTGTTGATCCGTCGACCACGGGAGGCTGCACCGCACCAGGGTGCTGCCAAGTGCTGCCCGAAGGTGGCGCCTCGTCATCTGAAGACGATGCCGGCGACAACGGAGGACCGCCCTCAAATAAGATGCCAGGTGGCGGCGGTCCGGGATTCCACGGCACCGGAGCCATGTAGAGGCCCTGCTGCCGCTGCACCCGCCGGTGGCGACGAGGCGGGATGGCACATGGCACCGTGTCAAGCGGCGACCCCTCGCTCCTGCACAGCACAGGCTGCAGCGCAGCCCGACCCGATACCTGCACAGGGTCGACGTCGTTGGCCACCGTGTAGGTGGCTGCTCCTACTCCCATGACAGAGATCAAGAGAATGAAAGAGAGAAGGAAGGGCATCCCCCACAAGCCCGCGTGGGCGGGGAAGCCCCACGGAGGCTTTCCACAGCTGTAGCTGCGGGGAGCATCCCCATGCCAATCTCCCAGAGCACCACCAGAGTGAGGTGCTCGGGCTGCGGGCGTCGACGAGTGATTTGCCGAGATGGCCGAGGCCCGCGGCTTCACGACGAAGCTGCCGTCAGCGAAGTCCTCGTAATCGTCCGTGTCGTAACCCGTGAGATCAACCGTGTCGACGGCGGCGTGGTTCACGGTCTGAACGAACCCAGCGAACTCACCGTCCGCGTCCGCTGTGGTGGTCACCCGCGCCGATAGAAGTGGCGCGGGCTTCACATCTTCTCCCTGCGAGACAGGCATAGCAGGGGCCGGCACGGCGGATGCCGATGCCGCCGCACCACCTGCCGGAACCTGCTCCTCCGGTGTGGCCAACGATGCGGCGGGCACGCACACCAGAGCCGAAGCCCCCTTGCCGTCACCGGCAGGAGGCGGGAAAGATGCGTGAGTGTAATGCACCTGTGGGTTGGCCGCGGAGTGAACCTCCGCGGCAAGATCGTCGAGCCTGCGGAGAATGTCGTCCCCCTCGGAATCCGGCTGCTGCTCCACGGTGAAGCCGTAGGCGGACACGTCAATGCCGCCCACCGCTCCCGCAGAAAGCACCGCGGGCGGCCCGTACGCGGCTGCCGCACGCGCGAAGGACTCCGCTCCGTCATCCGCCGCCTGCTGGAACAACGCACACATGGCGAGTGCGTGCACCCCCTCTGCGTCCTCCTCGTCGATGGGAACGCAAAATGCCGCGGCAGAGGTGGGCGGGTGTTGGCGCCCGCCCAACGGGCAGTCGCGGTAGAAGTGATACGCCTCACCTTTCCCCGCCTTCTTGCACCTACCGCAGAACGGCCTTGCCCGTTGATCGTCACGGTCGAATCCTACCGGTGGGGCCTTGTGGGTCCCCACACGGAATCCTCGCGGCTGCTGCCCCCGCTGCTGCTGCTGCCGCTGCTGCACCCGCTCCCGATGTTGACGCACAACCGGGGCGGCCTCACCCCGCTGCCGCTGTACGAGCTCCGTCAGCTCCGCGATCTTCTGGAGCAGCGCATCGTACTCACTGCTGGAGAGGTGTGCGGAGACCCCGCCCGCACCAGAAGCTGCCTTCCCCCCGTCCGTCTGCGCCCAAGACTGATAAATCTCGACCACCAAGGAGCGAAGAGAAGCAAGGGACACGTGGGACAGGTCGGCAGCCATGGGATAGCGGACCTTTACCGCCGCGTAAAACACGGGGTCGAGGCGGGTGTAGAGAGATAATTTTCGTGTTGCCTCGGTCGGAGTCCAGTCTGAAGTCCTGTTATCCCGCACCAAACGCTGCTCCCTAGCCAAAATCGGCTGCGGGTCAACGTTTGCGGGATAACGTAAAGCCGCATGCTCCTCTTGCTGCGACTCCCGCAGCGCCACCGGCACAGAGCCCTTGACGATGTCGACAAGAGCACGCCGTCCATCTCGGTCAGTCGAGGAGTCGGTGCCAGTCAGCCAGACATACGCGTTGCTGTGCTTCTCCACCACGAGAGCCAGAACGTCGTACAGCAGTCCATTCACTCTGTTGACCACGGGCACCAGAGGGTCGTCGAGGTCAAAGGAACGCAGCTCCAGACCAGCAGACTGAAACTCCGTGCGTAGCTGCACCACCAGGTCGGACAGGAGGCCAGAGTCGTCCGTACCGCGAAAATGATGCTTCTTGTCACCGAGAATATCCTCACGGATACTCTTGGCCCAAGCCCGATGCAGTCGTGCCTTGTAAATCTCGTCCACCAATTTGGACTGCTCCTGCAAATAACGTCTGACGGCAACGTCCGCGTCCACGTTCGATGCAGGGTTAGGAGCGGGAACCACCGGCGTAGCAGCCGTCGGAGTGTTCCGCACCTCGTCGATCAACCTCAAAGAGGCATCGATGTCACTGTCCCTCGTGAGGGACTTCTTGGATCTCGTCGTCATACCCATCTCTAGAAAAGCCTGAGGGGAGGCGGTACGCTGCAGCACGTTTGGGTAGGGCCGCGGAGAAAATGCGACGTCACGGACACGGAACGAACGGTCGGGCCATGCTAGCGAGGGGCGAAGGAAGATGTCGTCGAAGTCAAAGGTGCTTAAGTCACCAGCCCAAAACACGGCAGCAGGCGGGATCAGAGCGAGCAGAGAACCGCGAATAGTGAACATTGCGACGACGAAACCCAATCCAAGCCGGCACCCCATAGCTGCGGCCCAAGTCGCTCACCGCAAGCCGCTCATCTCAAAATCTCCGCTAATGCCCAAACGCGCAAACGCGCACCACCTCTCCGAGCGGCCGTTTAGCCAATCATGGCCAAACTAGCAAGTGGAATAAAGCGTGGATGGGGCCACGACCTACCGGAATATCCTAGTTCACTAGATATCAGAGGGTCCCGAACTGTGTGGATAAACTCTCATAAGATAATAAACCCTAAGCTAGATATACCCGGAACGGTCTCGCAACGGTCTCGGATACTAGCCTACCTGTGACACAGCGTGTGTCACAGCACGAACCTATAGATCAGTCAGCGGTCCAGTGTTGGTCCTAGGGGTCTGTCATAGGGGCCTGCACCGGGACTCCCAGTCAGGGCTGCCTATACAGATTCCAGCAAAATGACATGTCAGCCCCCGATGTAGATTGAAATGACATGTCTACCCCCGATGTGGATTCAAATGAAGTGTCTGCCCCCGATGTGGATTAAAATGACGTGTACGCCCCCGATGTGGATTAAAATGAGATGTCGGCCCCCGATGTGGATTTAAATCAAATGTCGACCCCCGATGTAGACTTATCCCTATATATATACATATATATATATCACACACACACACATGCTACAACATAGATATATAACACACACACACATATATCACGTTTTCTATCGGTTTAAGTGCTCATCCAACTTATATGGTGGCTGGAATTTGCATCTTCAATAACTCGCTTCGGTGTTCTACGCCGATCGCGCTATTGGACCGTAACAACGCAAATATTTTTGGTGCGATTTATTGCGTTCTTGACCAACGACCATTTTCTCACACTCTTGACCGAACCGACCGACCGACCGACCGTGATTCTCGGCAAACGCACATCGGACGACAAAAAAATTCTTCACGACGTCCCTATTGCCACCCTTGATTTGGCCCTTGTAAGAATTTCGCGTTTTTTTTTGCGAAATTTGGGTGATTTTTGGGCCGACAAATTTATAATAAATATTGCGAAATTTGGGTCAGAATCTGATAAATATTCACCCTCCTCGCCCCCCTACAAAGAAATCGTAAAAAAATCGCGGATTTGCGTAAAACTTAGAGCGAAAATTCGAATTTTGCACCGTATAAGCCGCGCTTTTCGCGAAATTTCGCGAAATTTCGAATTTCGCAGCCGCTTTGTATTCAAACTAGTATTCGAGTTTATGAACGTGCCATTTGGACAATAGAGGGGGTCAATCACACTTCACACTGCCATCTGAGCTCACACGGGACACGGAGGGCTCACAGGTCGAGGTGCGTGTATTTTCTTCAAATATTAAGTCATGGTGGTTCTAGTGGACTACGGAATTGCGTCCAGCGATGAAGAACATGACATGGACCACGATCTATCCGAGGGAGACTCATGCACTGAGTTGCAAGAACCGAACGGTAAGTCGGCTAATTCTGAGATACAGAGAGAGGAAAGTCGCCTAGAAGCAGCATTCCGTAAAAAGCAGCTTAAACCTTTACCGAACCCGTTTCAGTGTTTCAAACGTGTCAACGAAAGCCAAGATGATCCCACTGGTGCGCCTTATGAGCGTGATAGGAAGATGCGCAAAAAACCACCTTCTGGCAAAAGTTGCATCATATTTTGCCTTATTGCCTATTGATAAGAAGTGAGATTCTACGGCTGGTGGGGGATATATCGTATATGTATATATATATATATAGGCAGATATATATGTATCACAGAACGCACAGTCAGTTGAACACTTCGCTTTCGGAATACTAAGATGATACCATAAAAGACTTAGGTGTTTTATGCTTCTGTGTGTTCCGAGCTACCGAGACTAATGCTGCGTGTGACACTACTCTCCGAAGGGGGACAGCAAGAGACAGGCCCCCCACCTTATAGTGGGGGGTAAGTCAGTCTCTCCGTGACCTATCATGATGAGTAGATGACTTGAAAATACTTAAATGCATCCACGCATGTCCGATATAACATCGTTTACACCATCAAAAGACACTACTTACGAGTTGTTTTGTTATGAAAAAAATTCGAGAAATTTGGGTGAATTTCAAATAAATTTAGGTGAAAGTCCGATAAATACGCGAAATAAATTTAGGTGATTTCTCGATAAATACTTACAAAGGCCAACCCTTGATCGTATGTTGGATCACTAGAATTTTATTCCGAACATGTCTCAAATCCGCCCGAGAAGAGCCTCGCTGAGCGAGGCCCCCCGCGCAAAACCACCGGGATCCCTTCCGTTCATCGCATGTGACTTCTGGCGTGACCACTCCTGGGCATTTCCCAAAGCCCGTATCGCATTATGTGTGCACAATAGTAGGCTTCCCTTAAAAGCATAAAGAGAAACCCTTTGTACCATAATTTATCTGGTGTAAAGCATATGTTTCGCCGCATCGGAATTCCATCGTTCTCCCCATATACTATAAGAAC
Organism: Cymbomonas tetramitiformis; assembly: GCA_001247695.2. Classification (NCBI taxonomy): domain Eukaryota; kingdom Viridiplantae; phylum Chlorophyta; class Pyramimonadophyceae; order Pyramimonadales; family Pyramimonadaceae; genus Cymbomonas; species Cymbomonas tetramitiformis. The sequence continues at coordinate 3,367 of LGRX02035526.1, read as the reverse complement.
TCATCCAAAATCAACCTTGGACTCTACACCGTCCAAAACTTTAGTGAGGTAATCTGTCCAATGGAAATGGTATTTCACCTTCAATCGCTTGTCCGCCTGCATCTCTCAAAGAAGCATATAAGTGCTCCAAGATTTGATACGAGCACTCAATAGCAAGTTGCAAAAATATCGTTTGTCCAATAAACTTCAGTCAGGAACACTTCAAAATTTGCAGTAATGCAAGAAAATCGAGGGGCAGGACGCGAGCTATGTGGCATAATTATTTTGTTATAGATTCAAGCTTCTGATATATTTCTGTCAGAGATGAATTCTTAACAGTATCACAAGGCTACCACACAACCGAAAAAAACGACAAAGCTCGCAAAACTCCTGCCCTTGAAGAGGTTGCATCGTAGGTATGTTTTGGCCCACAGTGTACAACACCTCAACTTGCCATCAAAGATTACCAGGCGTGAGATGGAAGCATTCTCAGTGCGGTACCCGCATTCGCGTTCCCAGGCGAAAGCGGGTCAAGCTCAATAATTAACCCCCAATATGAAAGATACCAACTGCATATTGTAAGGTACACATAGCGTCGAGCTTCGCTCTGTCGAATTAGGAAAATCAGATCGCACATTTCAAAACCAGCCATGGTAGCCTACAGTTTTAAGTCGCTCAGAAGTCTTTGAACGAGAGAATGGTCTTTATGTTCGCAAGTCGAGAGTTCGTCGATCACTCCTTGAATGGCGCTCGGATCTGAGCTTTCCCGTGCCGCCTTCACAGAATTGAGATACTGTGCCAGCTTTTCTTTCTCCAGTGGCATATCACTGGAAGAACTAGCGGAGCTTGACATACTATCGCAGTGCTCAAGATTGTTATCGTACCCGAGTCGTTCCAAGTCACGCCATGTATCCTCAGGACGAGAGCAGGACTGCGTGACCATTAGTTCCTTAAAACCTGATGTTACATATGCAAACTTCAGTTTGATATGAGCCACAGTGCCCCGCTGGGTTAAGCTTCAAAACGGAGGGAAGGGAGTTTCGCAGTGCTGACCTTGGAAGGTCAGTCGGTTGCCTTCATCAACGTCAAAGTAAGTCACAATCTCGGACAGCTCGTCCGCAGAGAACGGCACACCGTCGTTGCAAGCTCGTGCAAAGCAATTTAGCTCCTCTTGGCTGAGCTTCTCATCTTTGTCCGCATCAAACCTGAACGGAGTGTTGCCCATACGTATGGGAGATTAGAGGAGGGGGAACGCTCGCGTTGGCATATCAAACGCCTGCAGAGTGCGATATTGTGTCTTTCAACTAGTATTCGCTTTGAATGCAAGCAAGGCTCAGCGATACTAAGGTCATCTCAGGCATTAAAAAACGACTTGTCTTCCTCTACTGCCTCTACTAAACGCAACTTCTTGTCAACGTCATTGGGTCTGGGATATCCTTTGATCTAACAGTTGGACGGTGTCAATAGTACCTGTCGAAAATATCGCGTAGAACTCTTTCAAAGTCACCAGTGGCGGAGCCATCTTTCTCAATAATGTCGACCCGCTTTGGTCGTGCTTTGCCACGTGCTTTCTTTCCCATATCTTCTTCTTGTCTTAACCGGGGGCCCAGTCACGCTGTGCGAATATATATATATATACGTAGTATATGTATATACGCGTGAGAGTGTGTCCGTTTCCGATCTCTGTCGGCAGGGCTAATTGTAAGCCAAGCGAGATCGGTTTTGCAACAACAGGGCAACCAAACGCGAAGACACTACGTGCATTACCGAGTGAACGGACAATACCCTTCACAGGAACAGACTGCAACCTAATAGTTCCGGCCGTCTACAAACCATCTTACACCTTTTTTTTTAACGAAGACCTTCGCTTCGTTGGGCGGTTAAGACGAAGTCGAAACCCTATAAAGACGTCACTCGACTGACAGTGATGCTGTTGATCCAATGGATTACCCATCGGGAATGGGATGATCGCTTATGTTTAATGTTATCATCCCATCACACAACGACAAGAAACGCGTGTGTGTGTGTGTGTGTGTGTGTTTTTTCTCTCTTCTTAAAAAAAAAATAGTATATCTCTATGACGTGCCACATTTCCAGAATTTTCCTCTACCTCCCCACCCCTAGCCGCGACTCACGCGTGCAGTCAAGGCAGTGGGCGACTAACCCATCTGCACCCCCCCAGTGGCCCCCCCTGCACGCACCCACCTCCACATAGAGTAGGGGCATATCGTACCTCAAGCCATCACCATTTCACTCCCACTTGCTCCCACCAAGCCACCTCTGTAAGGCCCTGCTGCCCCCTGTCACGCTGTCAGCCCCACTCGCCCGTACGACAGCTTATTAATCACCGCGATCTGTGATAATATTTTTAGCATTCCTCCAAGCCCCCAGCCACCGTCGACATGTAAAATCCCTTATTCCATGTTCGGTCGACGTGTGGGATGCACACCACCGCATCCCACAACTCACAGCGCCGCCCACTGCACGCACAACAGAGGGGAATGGGTCACCCCCCCCCAGCTGGGGGGTTGCACGTCATAGAGATATACGGCACCCCCCATATCGGTGTTCCTGACCCCATGAGCACTTCAGGGCAACCCCATTGGGTTCACGCAACTCATATTTAACCTCATTTGCACACCTTCCTGGATTGCACCATATCTCTATGACGTGCCACATTTCCAGAATTTTCCTCTACCTCCCCACCCCTAGCCGCGACTCACGCGTGCAGTCAAGGCAGTGGGCGACTAACCCATCTGCACCCCCCCAGTGGCCCCCCCTGCACGCACCCACCTCCACATAGAGTAGGGGCATATCGTACCTCAAGCCATCACCATTTCACTCCCACTTGCTCCCACCAAGCCACCTCTGTAAGGCCCTGCTGCCCCCTGTCAGCCCCACTCGCCCGTACGACAGCTATTAATCACCGCGATCTGTGATAATATTTTTAGCATTCCTCCAAGCCCCCAGCCACCGTCGACATGTAAAATCCCTTATTCCATGTTCGGTCGACGTGTGGGATGCACACCACCGCATCCCACCACTCACTACGCCGCCCACTGCACGCACAACAGAGGGGAATGGGTCACCCCCCCCAGCTGGGGGGTTGCACGTCATAGAGATATACGGCACCCCCCATATCGGTGTTCCTGACCCCATGAGCACTTCAGGGCAACCCCATTGGGTTCACGCAACTCATGTTTAACCTCATTTGCACACCTTCCTGGATTGCACCATATCTCTATGACGTGCCACATTTCCAGAATTTTCCTCTACCTCCCCACTCCTAGCCGCGACTCACGCGTGCAGTCAAGGCAGTGGGCGACTAACCCATCTGCACCCCCCCAGTGGCCCCCCCTGCACGCACCCACCTCCACATAGAGTAGGG
>LGRX02035525.1:0-37411 GCA_001247695.2 Cymbomonas tetramitiformis | reverse complement strand
AGATGATGGGAGACGTAGGTACTTAAGTGAGGAAGCGTTGTGCTTCAGCAGCTCTGGATTCAGAAACTGCACTCACAAACCCGCATATACGTTCACTTGTGTATGCTGTTCAACTGCACAGTGATTATTGATAATATTGAATATTATAACAGGGCTCGCATAGCTCAGCCCTTATCAGTCGTGGTGACCACCATAATAGGACTCAATATCACTCTGATGATAAGGAAGGTCTTGAGTGGGCCATGGACAAAGCGAAGAGGGAAGTACCTTGTCGCTTTCGTTCAGAACTTCATTCCAAATATCAGGGCTGACTCCTGTGTATTCTAGCCTCTTCTTCGTGACTCTTGTTAAGAGCTGAGCTATGCGAGCCCTGTTATAATATTCAATATTATCAATAATCACTGTGCAGTTGAACAGCATACACAAGTGAACAATATAGCGGGATGTGAGTGCAGTCTCTGAGTAATCAGCTGCTGAAGCACAACGCTTCCTCACTTAAGTACCTACGTCTCCCATCATCTTAGATGGTACCGCCATTGGGTTGTGAACCCGAGACGTAGGTTGAACGACCAGCATTGTGTAAACGACTAGTTCGTTCATGCTGCGCATGCATGTTCCGTGCATGCTAAAGCGAAAGATGGTTCTTGAAGAATCGACAAGATGTATCTTTGCTTTGTCATCTTCGAGTTCAATCATACGAACTCTCGATGACAGGGATGCCTGATGATATGACATAATCATCTGGCGACATGTACAGTCATCGTCGACCGTACTGACGACTGTCATAAATGTATGACGCGACTCGACCTGTACAGTCATGATCGACCATACTGTCGACTGTCATAATAATATATGACATGACCGACTGTCATAATAATATATGACATGACATGACATGACATGGTATGACAGGTATGACAGGTATGACACGTATGACATGTATGACACATATGTCATCGGTCATAACCCTGACAGATCTCCCCTCTTAAGAGAGTTGTGACCTCACAACGGGCATACCTTTGTATATGTCTTTGATGTCTTTGTTGTTGTCGCTTCTTGCTGGTACCAGTCTTCTTACACCGATTTGAGGCGTCCCTCATGGTGTTTTTAGGTTATTGGGGGGAACTGAGTCCACTTTAGTCCCTCACCTTACAGTTCTTAGGTTGTAGCCCACCTTTCCGGAAATCGTATCGTTGAGTGACGTTCCAAGGTTCAATGAAGAGCGTTTTCGCGATACAATCCTACGCTGGATTACTGATTGATCCACACGTTATCATGTATGTGCTAGACGATTCAAAGCATCCGAAGTCTACGTTACGGATTATTTGCGCTAGCCGTCGTCGCTTTGCGCGATCGATGATCCCACGATTTAACAATTTATAATCGAACGATTCTCGGCCTGATATAGTGCACCCAACTCTTCCTCCCCTCCTTAAGCTACTTTGGAGGATCCTAGGCGGTAATGGGGAGCCCGATTTCGATAATAAACGAACAAAGGGGCTTGTTTTAATGCAAACGGAGCGGCCCTGCTTAACGGAATTGGACTTATAATCCTTAACCGGTCTGCTCAACTCCTCAATGTTTTTGTCCAGTACGCACGCTTTGACGAACATCTATCGCGATGAGTGAGAATGGATTCGCCACGTACTAATGTGAATTTTATTTAGTTATGTTTGTCAAGCACAACTTAGGATCACAACTCCGTCTACCTCAGTCGATGTCTCCGGTAGCTTCGGATGACTGGCCAAGAATCCGATGACAAACCACGGTTTTGGCAAAGGTAGCATTTAGCAGTTTTTATTTATCCACAGATATGATATCTCGCATGTGTGCGTATCTGTGCAAGGGTATGATTTTGAACAAGGCTCACTACACCTTTAGCAAGGAAGGATCAATTCCCGCTTCAATGCAACATAATGATAAACATTAAGAGCAAGGTTATATAGATGATCGACATGTATTAGTATATATTACAAGAAGTAAAGGCATAAGGCTTAATATAATGTCTAGCCTTCATAGGCAGCTATAATGTCTGCTGCATTGGTCAGCTCTGTGGCTTTGACCCAGGTGTCATGCTCAGGACCGTAGCCTGCATATCGTACTAAATAGTATTTGACACCTCTAGTGAACTTATCCGAGAGTATATGTGATATCTCAAACAGTGGTTGCCCTTCTTCGGTGATCATCTGTGGCAGAGGCAAAGGTGCTTGAATCGAGTCATTGTACAGCTCTAATCTGGATACAGGCTGTACCGGATGAATACGGATATCAAAATTTCCGAAATCTAACTCGTATGCACGTCCATGGCTAAGCACTTTGGAAATAGTGAACGGCCCAATATATGGCTGCTTAAAGTGTCTGCCTGCCTCTGTCAAACCAGTCCATTGAATAAACTCGGTCCGTAAAAGAACTTTCTGCCCAACTGCAAACTGCTTAGGCATGTGAGTCTTATTGAATCTGGCTTGGCTAATTTCTGCTGCTCGGGAAATGTTGTCTACCGCGTTGGCATGAACAGCCGAGTACTGGTCAAAATGATCTCGAATAGCTCTTTGTATTGGAACAGGAGCTTCTGGCGGAATAGTGATAACCAGGTCATGAGGCGAAAGTGGTTGCGCCATCGAGTCGAGATAAAATGGTGAATAACCAGTTGATGCAGAAACGGTATTGTTAATTGCAAACTCCACCAGAGGCAACTTGTCCTCCCACGAATTGGCTGAAGTATCATTGCAACAACACCTGAAGATGAAAAAATACTACTAATCAGTTTGTAAACCAGAGGATGGTGAAATCAAATCATGAATCAACAATTTGAAAATTACCTGAGGATATCCTCAATGAAGGCATGGCTTCTCTCATTGGCAGCATTCGACTGTGGATGGTGTGACGATGTCATGGACAATCTCGTACCAGTAGATTTCCACAGTGTCTGCCAGAATGTAGAGGTGAATCTGGGGTCTCGATCTGAGATGATGTTCCTCGGAAGACCATGGAGCTTGAAGATATGCTGCATATAGATAGAAGCAGTATGCTGAGCTGTCCAGGTCATGCTGAAAGGAATGAGATGACAACGATGGGAGAATTGGCACATTACCACAAATATACTGTCGTGCCCATTAGTGGTGATAGGCAGATCAGTGATCCAATCAAGAGATACATCAAGCCATTTTGTCTTAGGCACGGAATATCGTATGTGTGCCTGACCATAAGGCTTGTGTCGCCTCGTTTTCTGGCGCTGACAAACGGGGCACTCCCGAATGTACTTGATGGCTGCCGTTGTCATTCCTGGCCAATAATACCGGCTACGCAGAAGATGAAGCATGCGATTTTTGCCTACATGACCAGAAATAGTGGCTGAGTGGCACTCATGAAGAAGAATGTGGCGGAGCTGTGTGATCTCACCGTCATCTGTGGGGACTTTAGCTGTTGGTGGAATGTACAGCTGTCTGCCATATATGGTCTTCTTACGATAGATCAACCCCTGAATGAGCTCGAAGCTGTAGCTGCTGACTGACTGTGACGAAGTCGATGATGTCAGCTTAGCCAAAATAGTCTGTGCAAATGTGTCACGATCATACTCGGATATAATGATGTCGTGTAGCTGATGAGCTGATGAAGAAGATATAAGAGCAATGAATGTAGGATCTGCAGATGGAATGACTTCACTGATGTCCATGTGTTGAAGACAATCAGTAAGTTCAAAAAGTGTAGAGATACGCGTGAGTGCGTCTGCAACCTTATTCTTCTCGCCAGCAATGTGCTCTATACGGAAGTTGTACTCAGAGAGCTCATCCAACCACCGTGCCTGTTTGGGGCTCAGTGTGGATTTGGTCTGGAAATAAACCAGTGGCTGATGATCTGAGCGTACAATAGTCTCAGGAGCTCCCAACAAGATGTGGCGAAAGAATCGGAAGCCTTCCACAATGGCAAATAGCTCGATCTCAGGAATAGGCCAACGTCGCTGTGTATCGGATAGAGTGACGCTGTGATAGCCACATGGCTTCATACCTTTTCCTTGATCCTGGAGTAATACTTGGCCAACGTGTGTGCCTGATCCATCGACCTCCAAAATAGATGGCAGTTTCTGATCTGGAAGCTGTAATACTGGAGCGTTACAGATGGCACTTTTGAGGTTATCAAATGCCTGCTGCTGCTCAGTTTCCCAGACAAACTCTGCATTATCTTTAAGGAGACGATTGAGAGGTTCGGCAACTTTGGAGAACTTTGGTATGAATCTCCTAAATTGACCAACCATGCCCAAGAATGACCGAAGGGATGACTTGCCATCTTTAGCCATACGGCGTAGAGGCTGCTTTCCAACGGTAGGACCATAAGACACTGGAGGCTGAATTGCCATGACTGCTCTGATCCTGTCTTCGATGATGGATAGACCTGCTTCAGATATGTGATGTCCGATAAAATCTATAGACGTGTGACGAACAACTCCACCTTGGAAGGCCTAATGAAGAACTGGTGATCTCTGCAACGCTGGAGGAATTGTCGAACATGCTTCACATGACTGTCAAAATCTGGACTGTATACAATAGTGTCGTCCATGAATATGACAAGGAACTGGTCGATGAAGTCGAAAAATGCCCGATTTCCTACACGAAGTGCTGTTGCAGGAGCATTGGTCAATCCGAAAGGCATAACTGTCCATTCATAAGAACCGTATCTGGTACGAATAGCAGTTTTATGTATATCATCCGGATGAATGGGGATTTGGTGAAAGAACTGGTTAAAATCAAATCTACTGAACCATCTTGATCCCTTCAGCTGCTCTAGTAGGGTGTCATGTGGTGGTAGTGGATACGTGTCCTTGATGGTGATGTTATTCAGCGCACGATAATCACAACACATCCTCCACTTTCCCCCTGGCTTAGGAGCGAAAATGATTGGGCATCCATATGGCGATGATGATGGACGAAGGATACCCAACTCGACATATTTGATGATTTGCCGTTTGAGTTCCTCCATCATGGGTGCCGGAATGGTGCGTACTGGCTGTGAAGGAGGCTTATGTCCAGGTTCGATGTCGATTCTATGATATCCACCTTCAAACCGCTCTGGCCTATGACCAGCCGGAAGATCCTCTTGGAAAACGTCTGAAAAGTCTTCTCTCACTTGATCACGTGCTGCTGTGACCTCGGGGTCTTCCATTGTGGTGTCCGAGTCTGATGCTGCAAAGACCAATTCACCATCGACCTCGGAGAGGAAAAAGAGATATGCTACGGCTTCTTCAGCCGAACCACTGGATCGAATGCGACGGAGATGTTTCCTCATAGTGGTGGCACTGACCAATTCCATTTCAGGAAGGCCATCTGAGTCTGGAGTCTGCTCAACTCTGGACAATACTGTGCGAATACTGGAGCCTGATGAATGCTTCCTAGTGATCGTCAGATTTTTGGTCTGAAAGTCAATATGTGGATTCCTCCTCTCCAACCAATCTTGACCCAGAATGACAGTGAATGGTTTCATGTCAATGATGTAGAGATCTACTGAATCCTTATACTTGCCCAGCGTGAATGTAGCATTGGGAAGATAGGATGTGCATGGTAGTTGGCTTCCTCCAGCCAATCCCACTGAAAATGATGAAGAATCTGTGGGAGGTATACCAAGCTGAGCAGCGAACTGTCTGTCGATGAAAGACGATGTGGCTCCTGGATCAACCAAAATGTGAGTATTCTGTCCATGGACTTTCCCCTTATACAACAACAGCTTCTTCTGTGATTTCAGCTGTGCTGTTTGAGACTGCATCTGTGCCATGTTTTCTGTGGGATTATCCATCTGCTGAAACTGTAGTGTCAGTCTGGATAGGACTTCCTCTGAAATACTCTCGATCTGGCCACTTGCTTCAGTGGCTTTTTCTGGCTGATCTACCCTCGGGGTGCTCTCATCAACGGTACCTGCGCAGTACCCTGAGAGTTTCCCTGAGGAGCTGGAGCTGATGGAACTGGATCTGGAGTTGCAACTGCTGCATTGATGCTGTGCTGACTCTTCAGTTCCTTGACCAAGGTGTTGATCGTATTGATGAGTTTGCCAGACCCATCCTTAGCACCCTGATTCTTCTGTGGCTGTCTCTGATTCTGAAAAGGATTCTGAGCTGGTGGCTTACCCTTGATCTCCTTTCCATCATTGGTCCTGGTGGCAAAACAATCCTTCTCGATGTGACCAACACGATCACAACGATTGCAGGTCTTATCATTCTGTGATTTTCCTTTTCCTTTTCCTTTGCCTTTGCCTTTACCACCTTTTCCTTTGTTCCGATTATGATTGGAGTTCTGGCTGCCATTCTGATTCCAATTCCGATTTCTGTTGGATCTGTTATATGGCTTCTGGCCACGTCCTCTGTCCTTATCCTTCTTGGCTGGACCTCCAGATGACTGCTCCTTCTGACCCCGATAGTGAAGGGTTTCTGATTGCTTTGAGTGAATGACGTAGTTCAAATCAAGCAATATCTGTGTGGTTTCTTGCCACGACAGATTGTTCCTCTGCTCTTCTGTCAGGTATCTGAGCTGGAATTGTCTGCGGAGATCAGAATCCATACCGGTGACGAATCTGTCCTTTATTAGCACATCATTTAAATCAACTGCTGCTAAAGAAGCCAGTGATGTAAATGTGCGCAAATAATCTGCAAAGGTTTGGGTTCCTTGAGTCAGTGCCATTAGGTGTTTCTTGGCTACCGATCTCTTATGAGGATTACCAAATTGTCTGAGGAACGTCTGTCTGACCATCTCATAAGTGGCATTTGGTTGTTGTGCCAAGACCTGGAAATAGTGTCTGTCGTTATTCTGTATGAGAGTAAGAAACACTGTGATCAAATCCTTATCATTGACACCTGGATAAGTGAACTGGAAATATCTGTCCACCGTATCCAACCAGACCTCTGCGTCCTGTCCTGATTTGAATTCCCTAGGTGGTGTCATTTTCACCTTGGGGACCAAACTGGGTGGAGCTGGGGGAGCTGGTGCTGGTACTGTATCTGCATCTGGATCTACAAAGACCATCGGAGGACTGTCTGCTGTATACTCTGTTTCTGGTGCCTGAGGCTCATTGGCAGGATCCTTGTATCGGCTCATATCTGGTTTCATGCGACTGATATTGTCATAATAGCCTATGTGGTCATATCTGGTTAGTGTATCGGCATAACCAGCAATCCACTTTGGAACCTTAAACCGACTGTATGCATCGTATGAACCAAGCATGTCGAAAAACCAAGTCGAATGATCTGGGTTGATATCAGGAATCTCATGCTCTTCCTCTTCGATAGTAACCATCTAAAAACAAAACACAACACAAAAATACCTTCAGCTAATTGCCTAACTGAGTGTGTGTGATTTATATGTTATATGTGGTATATCGGTATGTTTACATACATGTAGTACATTCGTACATAATAATGAGGTAAGTATATATATATATCCACCTTCTTCCCCCCTCAAGGAAGTGTGTGATATAATGGCAGTTGTCAATTGCCAATACCTCAAAATAGCATGCATTCCTTATAGGAATCATCTGTCACAGTTCTTGGGTTGCTGCCCGATACATAATCATGTTTGTGTCAAAAACAGCATGATATGTTAATGCTAAATACGAAGTTTTACGAAATAAAACTGGTATTGTAGAGCATATATCGTTACAGTGGCCCTGTTACTCAATACAGTGTTTAGGGTGTTACTTGGTATCAGTAACCCTAATACAGGTAAAAAATAAGCAGTATAACGTGTTTGCAAAGATTTTTAAGCAAAACTGCATTTAATACCCATATAAACGTAAAGTGTTTTTTAGGAGGTAGGTTACACCCCTGTTACACACATTTAATTTTAGGGTTGTTACAGGGCGTTACACATGCTGTATAAATCAGGGATTGACATTTGATATATAAACATTCATTTTATCGAAAAAAATCAATCCGAAATTTTCAAAATGTGTTTTACGTACAGCATTTTGAGAGATTTATTGCCATAGCAATAGCGTTACCCATATATATTCAACACCTAATATCTAGGGTGTTACATGAGATATGACATGTGTCATTATGATTTCCTGATACCTTAATAGGTATAAAATCATAATCTCACATAAAATGGGCACACATTTTTCGTTTTGAAATCATGCGTGGAGCATTTTCACCTATTTTACAGCTTTTTCAGCCGTATATATATATATATATCATATCTCAGTGTGTGTGTGAGTTGCAAGCTAAACAAATGCTGCAACATTCTTCACTTTTGCACATGATATTTTTCATGGCACAATAGTGAATATCTCAAAAATTCAACATGTATGGTGAACATGAAATATGGGTTTTTCTGATTGAAACCCATGCAGGCAATTGCACTCTCTGGTGACATAAAGATAAATCAACTGCAAATGGATTTTAGTTGTGTCAGATCCTAAGATATATTTGAATGTACACAACGAGTATATCAAGTGATATCTTTGTGTTCAAATACATCTGGACACTGCTAGATATAATCTAAGCAGTATTTACACAACACCATGTTTGTGTGTGTATGTCCATAACCTTTGTCAGTTCATTTATGGTTGCTGATCTGAATTGGTACATGCATGTGAGTGATCAGTTCTGCATCAACTGTCATAATGCAATGTAGATGTTGATGTTGCTCCAGCGATAGTGAATATGGCATGGGCAGTGCTCAGCAGTTACCAGCTGCATATTGAGCACTGATACTGCCTTCGGGTCTGGAGATATTCTCCATCCAGCCCTACAACATGTTGTTTAATCCTGTTACCATTACTATCGCCATCGCTGACATCCAGCACGCACATGTGTTTACTGGATGTTATCTATATTATTGTATACATTGTTATTGGTATATTCACTCTGAGTCAGTGAATGTCAATGTATAATGAATGCTAGTGTTTGTGCAGTGTATAGTACTGCTGATTAGTACTAATGTGTGTGTGTATTTGTTTGCACACACTTTGCAGTATCTTTATGGATATCACAATATCCTAACAATCATGCAGACAGTCAGCATACCACGTACTGATTACATCTAACATGATATATATAGTTTAGGGATGGTTGTAATTCCATGATAATCTCATTACGAGTTGCTGATAGATTTTACATGAAGCTCAGGTGAGCATTCCTTCAAATAATCCACCATAGAATGTACGTGTTACCTGGAGAGCATCTCGGCTCCACCAGGGTACGACAAACTAATTATGGTGTTGTGATTATTGTCAGGCACCCTTTGCAACATGAATTCAAATATAGACTAGCATTCACTGCAATCGATGTTTGTGCTCTATGTACTACAACTGTTATCGTGTTCAAGCTGTACAGTATAATAAGTATATACTATTCACAACATTGCAATCATTCAGTCATAAGGTGTGTGCATGATATAGAAGTATATGCACTGTATATTGATGATTGCTGTAAGTGGAATAAGTGTATGTGTGTGTGTGCTGATCTGCACACACATGTTGTGCATAGATCATTGTGCTGCCAGTAAGTATAATGCTGATGATCAAAAGTATTGTGTGGTCATCAGAACATTGGAATCTGCTGCAATATGATAATAATGCATTCACAGCAGTATGTATCCACAGCATAACGATCATTACGCCATGCTCTCAGCATTCCTGCATTTTATGAAATCATGAAAGGTATATATTATGCTGACAGGCCATAAATCATTGCACGCAGTGATTGTAAACAGTGCGTAGAGATGATTTGCAAAAATCGCTGATGTATGTTGTATACAAATGCGAGTGCGCTGCTGATGACAAGTATGAATTGTCGTCGCCATTTATTAGCATATGTTACAGCATAATTTTCGAACGTGATTCATGCAAGCGCGTGCATACTGCGATCAACTTCTGCAAAATATGTGACCATCGCGCAGTATGCGACCACCGCGCATGCTGCCATCTACAATTTAGTGACCATCGCGCAACATGGCATATGTACGGATGGCGGACACTGTAGACAAATGAATGTCTCGCTGCATGTAGATACATCAGGAATTCATGCGCCCTAAAATCGTGCGTTTATTGCATCCGATGAAATCATGACAGGTGCACATCGCGCTGACGAGCTAAAAATCATCGTACTAGCGGATTATTGTATACGATTCAAGCAAATCATTTGCGAAAATCGATGTTGCCAATTATTTCACAAAGTATCTCATTGTCGCCGGTGTATTGTCGCATAATGAATGCGATCGCGCTGTTTAACGAAATTTCGTACGTCCATTCGCAGCTGATGCGAATCATACGTACTGACGGTCATTTTTCACTAGCGCATCTGCATCTCGCATACCGTGACAATCCTGCAATTTTGACATCATATGTATACGATCCGTATACTGTGCGCACACCTTGTCGCTTATAGTATTAAGACGATTTCTCTGCGAATGCTGTCAGCTGCGGATATGTTCGCGATGATCAATCCTCGCGCAATCCGTATGCTGTCGATATTCGAGCGTATTTATTATTCGGTTTGCGGATATTCAGTATTTGCGAACGCTGTCGTATATGCGCCCTCCTGCAAACCTGCGAACAATATTAGATATGCTACGCGTCTATCACTGCACCCACTTGAGTTCTCGTGTTCGTGCCTTGACGAGTTTTAGAATACCACTGTTAAGAGCTGAGCTATGCGAGCCCTGTTATAATATTCAATATTATCAATAATCACTGTGCAGTTGAACAGCATACACAAGTGAACAATATAGCGGGTTGTGAGTGCAGTTTCTGAATCAAGAGCTGCTGAAGCACAACGCTTCCTCACTTAAGTACCTACGTCTCCCATCATCTTAGATGGTACCGCCATTGGGTTGTGAACCCGAGACGTAGGTTGAACGACCAGCATTGTGTAAACGACTAGTTCGTTCATGCTGCGCATGCATGTTCCGTGCATGCTAAAGCGAAAGATGGTTCTTGAAGAATCGACAAGATGTATCTTTGCTTTGTCATCTTCGAGTTCAATCATACGAACTCTCGATGACAGGGATGCCTGATGATATGACATAATCATCTGGCGACATGTACAGTCATCGTCGACCGTACTGACGACTGTCATAAATGTATGACGCGACTCGACCTGTACAGTCATGATCGACCATACTGTCGACTGTCATAATAATATATGACATGACATGACATGACATGACATGGTATGACATGTATGACAGGTATGACACGTATGACATGTATGACACATATGTCATCGGTCATAACCCTGACAACTCTGGACTTGGGAAGGACGTTAAGGAACCAGCTGGCAATCTTTTTCTGTGTAGGCCTCCAGTCAAAGGCCGGTTGGGTATCACTGGGTGCACTGTCTATAGCTATGAAAAAGAAAAAATGTAACATACTCCTACCGGAGACGTGATATTATTAGGTGCTCAGCGGTCAAGCCTGCCCCTCTGCCCTAACTGCTATTACCCAGTCCAGTGCACTAGAGAGTTTAGCCCTTGGATTCTGCTAGGTGGTTTATGCCATGCTAACAGCATCTAGTCTGCAGCCATGCCTCATAACGGGAGGCTGCAGGATGAGGGCCTACGCCGGCAGGTCAGAGATGAAACCTAGTTTAGCACCCCCCTAGCAGAAAGGGTGGATGCAAGAACCCCCGACTAGTGGAGCACGAACAGCGACGAACACGCTCCCAATCGGAGATTCAACTAGGGCGCCTATCCAAAGATACAGGCAGGTCAGTGAGCTGACGTGTAATCACTGTCAGCCCCAGGGTTACCACTGTTTGTGAATGGGCAGTTTACAGTCAGGTTCTAGGATGTTCTGACAGAATATTGTGGTCTGCTGCTGCCACTTCCAGAATCCACGCCGCTGTCGCCGCTGAAAAACCCCCGGATGCGTCGTGATGTGAGGGACGAAAAGCGGTGTCCGGCCTTTTGCTCAGCTCTCGCGAGTGGCCACCTGTGATGGCTCTTGACTAACACAAGCAAGGCCAAGCAGTGCGTTCAGTGCAACACACTAGGGAAGTACGCATCGGCGTTGGATCCTAAATGCACGAGTCGTGCACGTCAGTGTCCAAGCCGTCTGCCTCGTGCCAAGGGTCCTCGTACTCGAGGTCGGCAATGTCCTCGTCCTCGTGGCTACCAGGCTGCTCTGCTGCCTTCCCCTTTTTGCTGATTCGCGGCGGGCTTGGCGGCACCGATGGCGGCTTTCCGCTGCGCTTCTCACCAGGAGAGGGCGGTTGCTCTGCTGTCGATGTCCGCACGACGTCGCTGAAACTGCTGAAATCGCTGACTGCTCCGCTGCCAGATGGCGGCGCAGCCAGACTGAAGTCTGTGGGCTGCACTTGCCCAGAGACTTCGCCAAACGTGAATTTACCTCCTGGCACTACGGTTGGCATAGGGGAGCTGGTCGTGAAAAAACCCGTAGCTGCTGGCGGATGGTTCCGCTCCTCAGCTCTTCCCCTCGCCTTATGCCTCTGCGAGCTGCGTCGTTGCGTTCTGGCGCTGGGCCCCTGCGTGTGGGCGGTGCCTTGCGCGGATGGAGGAGGCGGAAAAGTCGATGTAGTCGCCAAGCCCGTCACGGTTTTGCTAGCCCGCTGGAATGCGGGAAAACAAACCGTTGCTGCCGTCGCCACTGCACGAGTGGCGTGCAGAGCCAAGTATGTCAGGTTCTGCTGAGGCGTGAGCGCGATGGTCTCGTCGTCACCGATGCACTCAGGCAGGGGTGCCCCTTGCCTTCGTGCAAGCCGTTGGGCTCTCAGCGCAGCCTGAGCCGTGCTGATGAGCAGCTCCAAGCTCATTTCCGCAGCTTCGTGTTGCGGACTGGTCGCTAGTCCGCTCGATGCCGGCTTTCGCCCCCCCATATCGTGAAAGCGCGCTTTAACACAAAATTCCTGCGTTAAATTTCAACAATATCTTCCCTTTACCCATTTTATCTCCTGAAATTTATCATAAAGATTTTCGTGCAAGCAGCCGTCAGCCGGTGTTCATATTTACATTGTTACCTCTATAGCTATGATAACAACATCCGAAAAGTCATCCTTATAGCATCCACCACCTAGAAGAACGTAGGGGTCATCACCCGTCCAATAGCTATGTGGGATAAATGGGATAGTGTTATGCGGGAATCTGAAAACAAGTTTAAAGCCTTTATCGAACCATCTTTTTTTGTTTGTGGGAGACAGCGGAAGGATCCATGTTCCTGAAAATCCAGGGACAGTGTTGGCCGCTTTATGTCCCATTTCCAAGGTAGTCATGACCGCCGAAGATTTGCCCTTATCTTTCCCATCGAAGGGGGGATTTCCATAAACGATTATGCCGATGCCTGTTATCGGGTCCACGTAGGCATCCCAAGGATTCCGGGATTGGAGTTTTGGTAATACTGTGACACTGGATTTCAGCCTGGTATGACACAATTCCCAGGTTGTCATCTCGCGATACTTGTATCGAACCTCCGGTGACGTCCAGTCGTCATATACATGACCAACGGTCACTGCAAAAGTCAACCAAAAAGCGGCCGATTATAATGTTGTTCATCATGCAACGTTCATAATATTTGTACAATTCCTCTTCCACTTTTGCAATTGCATGATGATGCATGTCGCTACGGAGGAGGCGCCAGTTGTCGCCTGCAACAAGATAATCGCTTTTGAAGATATTCGCTATGATATTCACACACGTGTTATTGATTTCTTCGACGTTTTTGCCGCACTGCAGAACACGACGCGCAAGAAAGCGACGAACAACATGCAGTACTTCCGAAAAAAGGGCGACTATCCCGCAGTTGCAAATGTTTTTTTCGCAACAAACGTACCACAAGTGGGAATTTAACAGCGCAAAGGGCCGTGGGGGGTCCTTGGTTGTCTCCGGCGACGATATTCCAGCCCTGCTGGCAGAGTTCACAGCGATGTTCACCGCTGGAAAAAAGAAAAATCTGGAAACTCGGTCTCGCTTGAACAATATTGTTTTTTTCCGTTGTACTTGTCTTCCTAAAATTCTTCAAGCTTTCAACGTTGGTGCCAGCCCCACACCCTCTGGACCTGAGCCTGGTTCTACTCCTGTCGTATCGTCTGAGCCACTCAAAGTAAACTTCTCACATGCTGCGACTCCACCTACTGGCAAACGACCTACAACTACAACCAGTCCACAGGAACAACCTTATGAATACGAACCTCCATTTCCACAGCCCTTCCAAAAACCAACCCAGGAACATACCCCAACCCAGGAACAGACCCCAGTCGATTGCAACCTTCTTATCCAGGTTGGGGACCTTCCCTGTGAGCTTCAAGGACCTTTTTCATTGTTGTATAATCTTCGCCAAAAAACGATTGTTCAATACAGTGGTTATCTTCCTAAATCGAAGCTACCAAGTTTCCTGGAAGCTTTACAACTGCACACTGCGGCCTACTTTGTACAGAGAAACAAATCAACAACAAGACATCGAGCTGAGGTATGGTCTTGCCGCTATTGGGATCGCCCATTTCGTTCTGGTAAATATCAGTCTGCAATAAGTGAATCACAACGAGAATCCCAAACTACTATTATGTGTTCGTGTCCAGCATACTTTCGCTGCACCCCCTGTAACAAATCAGAGCTCATTACGTTCAGAAGCGTGTGTCCTACAGTGGATATAGCTGAGGAGTTCCTCATCAAGGCATGGTATCGATTGTTTGATATTCTGATATATTGAAAGTATCAGAATATCATAATCAATTGATAGTGAATTCGTGCCTTATCATAATATTGGAATCGATTGATACCTAACCTCAAACCATCAGAATTGATTGATCCCTAGGTGGAATTATCATAATCGATTGATACCCCCCACGGAGTAATCAGAATCGATCGATTTCTGGGTGTCATAACCATAATCAATTGATGCCCAGGATCGATTAATTGGAATCAATTGATCCCCAAGGCCGATTAATCAGAATCGATCGATCACTGGATGGAACATTCGAATTGATACCATCAATAATATCGATCTATCAAAACCCAAAATGAGAGTATCGGTTGGTCGATATTCAGGAAACTACTCGATCTTGGACAAACCGATCTAGGGTTTATCGATCTCGAGATGGGGGCTGGTCATTTGATGGGGTAACGAAAGATAGGGGTTGGTCATTTGATGGGGTAATGGGATTTGACTTCATTTGTGCCAGTTCGCAAGGCCATCAGATCATCATTTATCGCTGCGATGGGTAAACGCGGACGTGGAAAACAACCCAACAAGGTCGTGCTAGTCTCTGAGGGCAGTGGCGCGATTAAGCGGACACGGCAAACGCCTTTCGACCCTGTCGGCAGCAACGATGTGAAGTATATCGTGCGAGAGATAAAAGCTGAGCGTGTGGCAAAGGGAGGCGCAGCACGGTGGCTGATAGCCTTGACTGTCCGTATGAAAATGTCCCATGGACGGCCTTTTTTACACGCACGGACGAAAAAAAAAAGCTGACCCCATGGAAAATAAAAACATAAAAACCGTATGGACAGCGTACGGTTTCCCGTACGGACAACACATGGAATTGAAATTCGATCGGGAATACCGTATCGAAAAATACGATTAAAAAATCGCGAACGCGTATTGCTACTCCACATCAAGGCTCTATATCGATATTTCCGATAACCGATACTATCGATATATCGTATTTATCGCCGATTATCGGATTGCAATGTCTAACTATCGATTGTGCAGGTTTTGGTGTTCCATATTTAATTTATGACAAAATACATATAAATGTCCAAGTAATCGATTATTTATCGATTGTGCCGATTATCGATGCCGTTTTTCGGATATCGGATTGTATCGATACCGAAAAACCAAACCGATATAGAGCCCTGCTCCACATAGGTGCATCTGATTTGCTACTGCTTGTTAAATATCAAAATTGATTGATAGTGCTTGTAGAAATATCAGAATCAATTGATACGGCTTGTAGAAATATCAGAATCGATTGATACGGCTTGAAGAAATATCAGAATTGATTGATTAGACTTGTTGGAAATTAGAATTGATTGATACTGCTTGTAGAAATATCAGAATTGATTGATTAGTCACGTTGGAAATTAGAATTGATTGATACCCTTTTTTTAAAATATCAGAATTGATTGATCAGTCTATTTGTAAATCAGAATTGATTGATTACAAAATTGAAATAATCAAAAACTATCAATACCGCCCGACACAACCGATACCATGCCTTGTTCCTCATTATCGAAACATCCTTCCAGCATGAGCGTCATACGCCTGGTACCCTTCAAGATTTGTGCACGATGCCTTTGATCGAGAGTGTACGCGAAGAGCTCGTGCAAATTTGTAAGCTCCACACCAAATCATACTTCAATATAAAAAGATGTTTACGTTTTTGCTTTTTGGCTAAAGACAGTATTTTTTCCATCAAGGGGCTTCTCTACTTTCCAATACGACGGCGAAAACGACAGGCGCTTTATTCCTTCTCCCCAAACCATCTCCAACGCACTGACTGCCGCTGCTGAAGCCACCCGATATTCCAATGTCGATCAGAAGTCCTGCTTATTGTACCTGGGCAACGTCGCGAACCAAACAGAGAATTTAATAACAACTCGTCCACCCGAGTTGAATTGGGTTTTCAGAGCAAATGGCTTGCAACGATGTTCGTATATTTATGACTTCCTCGCTGACACCCTTCGCTGCTCCATTTTCGTGACCAACGAGGCAACCCTTTTCCTCCACGGCACGATCCCTATTCCTGTTGCTGGCTCCTTGGGTACCGTGGTGAACTCTATGTCCCACGAGATCTTATCACCTTATCCCGCCACAGTAGGTGGCCGTGTGCAACAACCTTGCATTTTTACATCAGGTGTTGAAGGTGCTGAACAAGTTCCTGAAAAAGGTAAGCATTTTTCTTGTGTAACCTACTTGTATGCATGCCGTGAACCACAAGGCACACCTCGGAGTGGGGTTAGAGGTGGGAATATGTACCCTTGGGTGCCCTAGAGGAGGGCACCCTTGAAAGTGGAGGCAGGGAAAATTTTCATGGGTACACTACTTACAGGCCGTGTACCTCAAAGTACACCTCGGAGTGTGGTTAGAGGTGGGTACATGTACCCTTTAGTGCTCTAGAGGAGGACGCGCTTGAAAGTGGAGGTAGGGGCAATTTTCTTGGGTAGCCTACTTACAGGCCGTGTACCTCGGGGTACACCTCGGAGCGGGGTTAGAGGTGGGTATATGTACCCTTTAGTGCCCTAGAGGAGGACGCGCTTGAAAGTGGAGGGAGGGGTAATTTTCATGGGTAGCCTACTTGCAGGCCGTGTGGGAACCTCGCCGGTGTTTGGGGTTGTTTCTTCTTCCAGGCATGCCTTCCGAAGCAAAACCTCCTCCAGAGCCACAAGCTCATGAACCCCCACAACCCACACCACAACCCACAGTCCCGCAATGTACTACTACACCTGCAGACACCACCTCCCAAGTATATCCCCAACTTCCACTATCAGTCCAGCGTCCTGAAACTGGCTTGTTCTCAACAGGAGTTGGGTTGGAAGCCATGCTTTCAAATACAGACGTTCAGAACGCCATCAACAACGTTCTCAAACTCACTCCATACTTCCAACAACACTCGAACTTTATGGTGATGGACCACCATTCTTTCATCAAAACCATGCGCGACACCCGACCGAGACCAAGCGGGGAATGGCCACCTCTTCGAGCTCTTTTTAAACGGCGAGCTGGTGTATGCATTTCTTTGTGAGGGTGGGCACACCTCATCGTCATCCCGTACATCCTTGCCAGGGCACTGGAGACTTGTAATATTTGAAGGCAAAGTCACGAAAACTGCGATGATATTCGACCCACTTGGGCCCCATAACCTTTCCTCCGACATCTCCGACGCCCTGCAAGTGTGCTTCAACCACTCTCATCAACAATGGTCGACGAATGTTCTTCCTTGCCACTTTCAACTCGACAACTACAATTGTGGTCTTTGGTGCTTGGAAATGGCTTGTGTGATAGGCATTACTGTTTACACAAACACTGAACTTATGAAAGACTTTATGCAATTTATTAATGCGACGTGGTGTCCTGGTGTTCATGTATGCAACTTGTGTCAGCATGCCTCCGACTTCCCCTCCTCCTCAGATGCCAACACGTCCTACATCGCTCAAACCCGTAAAAACTTATGTGAACGTCTATCTGGGACTTACCCCCGCGTGAGCTGCTTGCGGTGTGGTGAATCCAACATCTCAACGGCGCCTTCCTGCTGATTTTGTTTCACTACCTTAGGTCCGCCAGAGTCCCACCGTCTCACACCAACTCCCTCTCCTTTTACAACTACTCCTACTACCAATACTCCTGTTGCACCTACTACTGCTCTACCATCTCCTTCTCCCACGCCTACCACCACTCCCACGAGTACTCCCACTCCCATCACTCCCTTCACTCCAACAATCCCCATTGACATGGCAACCCACACCACCTCCTCCACAACACCCAATATCGACACAAACCCTCCCACTATATCGACCACAGACTCCTTGCTTGAAGCGCGTGATACTCTTCTTCAACATGGATATACGCCACTTATATCATCGACAATGTTATTGGTTATGACGCGGTCGCAGCGACGCCTGCTTAAGCGGTTCGGTGAAATAGTTGGCTTGGACGCCACATATAAGACTAATATGTGGGGGATTTCTTTGTACCTCCTAATTGTTATCAACGCTCAGGGCAGAAGCCAAATAGCAGGGCACTTCTTACCTGCTGCAGAGTCCACTTCCACCTTAATTGAGGTGCTCTTGCACGTCAAACAATTGGTACCTGAGTGGACACCCAAAGTGCTTCTTACTGATAAAGACGACGCAGAGATAGGAGCAGTCAACGCAGTGTTCCCTACTGTCACTGTTATCTTATGCGACTTTCACGCCAAACAAGCCTGGGGAAGGTGGCTTAAGACGTCCTCGCACGGTGTCAACGTGGAGGACCAGCAGGCGGTGCTCCGTTTATTATCGAGTATATCACTGGCACCAACTCTAGCGTCTATGCGCGCACGTATTCGAAACTTGGAAGAACTCGAGGCATACAAGTCCAATATTCAACTGCAACGGTGTGTTCACTCGACTTCACACACACTCGACTTCACACCAACTCACTGACTCTCCTATATTTGTTGATTTTTTGGTAAACTTTCTCCCTAACTTGACCTCACATACCGATAGGTGGTGGCAAAACGAGTGGAAGGTTTGTCTCAAGTTGTGGTGTATGTCATACCGTAAAGACAAATACACCCGTGACTTGAAGACCAACAACCACACGGAGGCACTGAACCGAGTGATAAAAGAGCTACTGGCTTTACGACTGGACATACGTCTAGACTCTCTTCTTCTATATATGATAGAAGTGGTGGCGCCAGAGCTAGAAGGGAAACACCGACTGGACCAAGCCCGCCAAGATATCGATATTTCGAGGATAAAGGGGGCCCAACAATATCACCCAGGCATACGGCCTTTCCTTAACCGGAGACCTTTCTGCGCGATTATCATGAGAGAACTGGCCACTAGGGTGTCAGGCGCACGCTGGACCTTTTGTGGAAGCGTCACTATTGGGTGGGCCTGAAGCAAGACGTCAAATGGCTACTGCCCCGCGCTCCAGTACTGTTACAAGTACTTTAGTAAAACCATTATGGGGCCTTTTCAACAGGTTCTACGGGTCAAGTTACAGCTCAGAAAATTCATTTCGGACCCTTTTGAATTATTTTGAATGATAGTGCACGCTACAAACAACTTTAGGTGTGAGTAAATCGTGTGTGCTTTCATGCTATAAAACACCTGAAAATTAATTAATTTCGAAAGTACTATCACAAGTACTCTGACTACGAAGGTTTTTTGCTCGGTAGATGGCCATATATATTCGTATAGGGTGATAGGACTCTTCATTGGGATGTATTCGAAGTGTGCAACATGCATTACCTCATGAGAATGCCGATATCCTGCCATAACCATGGCAACTATCGCCGCATGTGAGAAAAACTGATTTTTTGGATGTTTTTCACTTATAAATTTTCGAGTTCCATCGTACAGTACCGCATCCCTGATTGTGATCCCATGGAGCGAAGGTTCGAGCACATTAAGGTCTCAAAGAATCAATATTGATATCTACTTTGATGTTTTGCACACCCTAGTGCTACTTCCATCACGCATCGAGCTCGCCGTGCCGTTTTCTTCTCGTGGGTATGCGCAGGCTGGAGCAAAGAAATAGCCCCCAAAATCAGGGTCTCCTTGTTGAAACCCAAAACGTCATAACCTCTTCGTTACTTAGAGTTGTGTGAGTTATGGCATGATATTTCATGCACATACACTCCACTTGACTAGGAAACCTTCACACATATGGATATATAATGCATCGTTGCATCCACGACTCAAAATTGATGACTTTGATCATTACCCACTACTTTTGCAGGGTCACCATACTAGAAAAATCCCCAAAAAATCATTTATCATCAAAAGTCGTGAATGATGGGAAATTTTCATCCTTAAGACCCTATAAGTGCACGAAAATCATTATAAGTTCATGAAATATATCAGATACTCGACTAATTGCGGCGCGACGTAGGGTTGCCCTCTGCTGCATAAACGTATATAATCATATATATTGCACATCTTGCTATGATGCTTCGATTAAGGTCCAAAAAAGGGCCTCGTACGTAGTCCACAACATCGTCACAAATCATCTCCGAGCGATACTCGGTACAAGGGTGCCCATCGGGAGAATCCATGGCATGCTACTTGTGTATGCGTACTAGTACACTGTCTGCTAGGCCTTGGCATCTCTTCATAACTCGAATATGCACCTTAGACATCGACCGGGGTCCCAAAAATGGGTCTCGCGTAGTCCACAGCATCGTTGTACATCATCACCGAGCGATACTCGGTACAAGGGTGCCCGTTGGGAGAATCCATGGTATGCTACTTGTGTATGCGTACTAGTACGTTGTGTGCTAGGCCATGGCATCTCTTCAAAGCTCCAATATGCACCTTAGACATCGACCGGAGTCCCCCAAAATGGGTCTCGTAGTCCACAACATCGTTATACATCATCTCCGAGCGATACTCGGTACAAGGGTGACCATTGGGAGAATCCATGGTATGCTACTTGTGTATGCGTACTAGTACGCTGTCTGCTAGGCCATGGCATCTCTTCATAACTCGAATATGCACCTTGGACATCGACCGGGGTCCCCAAAAATGGGTCTCGTAGTCCACAACATCGTTGTACATCATCACCGAGCGATACTCGGTACAAGGGTGCCCGTTGGGAGAATCCATGGTATGCTACTTGTGTATGCGTACTAGTACGCTGTCTGCTAGGCATTGGCATCTCTTCATAACTCAAATATGCACCTTAGACATCGACCGGGGTCCCAAAAATGGGTCTCGTAGTCCACAAAATCGTTATACATCATCACCGAGCGATACTCGGTACAAGGGTGCCCGTTGGGAGAATCCATGGCATGCTACTTGTGTACCCCAACCTACCATGAGATTGATTTGTGTAAACACACATGTAGGTAGGTTTGGGTTTAACCCGCAACTTATTACCACAAATGGCATCACGCCAACAGGCTCACACCCACAAACATTATTGGCCATCATACACCCCTTGGATATGTGTGGTCGCCCGGGCAATCTCGCGCCAAGAGCTACTCAAAAAAAATCGTAAAGATGGCCAACTGTTTGAACACCCAGTGCGGAAACCGCAATGTAACAAAGAATGCTACCCCCGACACCTACCACCAACCCCATTTGTCTTTAAATGCTCTAGTGAGGTGGTCTTTGTGACTGTACTGAAGCACCATTGCGTTGCAATTACTAAGCATTGCCGGAAGGATCGACTTTTGGACCCACCCTGGGTCCATGGACCTACCACCAAGTCCATTTGTCTTTAAATGCTCGAGCGAGGTAGTCTTTGTGAGTGCACCGAAGCACCATTGCGTTGCAATTACTGATCATTGCCGGAAGGATCGACGTTTGGACCCACCCCATGGGAGCCTGGGTCCATGGGCCTACCACCAAGCCCTTGTACCCACCCTGTGTCCATACACCTACCACCAACCCCATTTGTCTTTAAATGCTCTAGTGAGATGGTCTTTGTGAGTGCACTGAAGGACCATTGCGTTGCAATTACTGAGCATTGCCGGAAGAATCGACTTTTGGACCCACCATGGGTCCATGGACCTACCACCAAGAACTTGTGCCCACCCTGGGTCCATAGACCTACCACCAACCCCATTTGTCTTTAAATGCTCTAGTGAGGTGGGCTTTGTGAGTGTACTGTACTGAAGCACCATTGCGTTGCAATTACTGAGCATTGCCGGAAGGATCGACTTTTGGACCCACCCTGGGTCCATGGACCTACCACCAAGTCCATTTGTGTTTAAATGCTCGAGCGAGGTGGTCTTTGTGAGTGCACTGAAGCACCATTGCGTTGCAATTACTGAGCATTGCCGGAAGGATCGACTTTTGGACCCACCATGAGAGCCTGGGTCCATGGGCCTACCACCAAGCCCTTGTACCCACCCTGGGTCCATACACCTACCACCAACCCCATTTGTCTTTAAATGCTCTAGTAAGGTGGTCTTTGTGAGTGCACTGAAGGACCATTGCGTTGCAATTACTGAGCATTGCCGGAAGGATCGACTTTTGGACCCACCATGGGTCCATACACCTACCACCAACCCCATTTGTTTTTAAATGCTCTAGTGAGGTGGTTTTTGTGAGTGTACTGTACTGAAGCACCATTGCGTTTTAATTACTGAGCATTGCCGGAACGATCGACGTTTGGACCCACCCTGGGTCCATGGACCTGCCACCAAGTCCATTTGTCTTGCGAGCGAGGTGGCCTTTGTGAGTGCACTGAAGCACCATTGCGTTGCAATTACTGATCATTGCCGGAAGGATCGACGTTTGGACCCACCATGGGAGCCTGGGTCCATGGACCTACCACCAAGCCCTTGTACCCACCCTGGGTCCATACACCTACCACCAACCCCATTTGTCTTTAAATGCTCTAGTGAGGTGGTCTTTGTGAGTGCACTGAAGGACCATTGCGTTGCAATTACTGAGCATTGCCGGAAGGATCGACTTTTGGACCCACCATGGGTCCATGGACCTACCACCAAGCCCTTGTACCCACCCTGGGTCCATACACCTACCACCAACCCCATTTGTCTTTAAATGCTCTAGTGAGGTGGTCTTTGTGAGTGTACTGTACTGAAGCACCATTGCGTTGCAATTACTGAGCATTGCCGGAAGGATCGACGTTTGGACCCACCCCATGGGAGCCTGGGTTCATGGGCCTACCACCAAGCCCTTGTACCCACCCTGGGTCCATACACCTACCATTAAGTCCATTTGTCTTTAAATGCTCGAGCGAGGTGGTCTTTGTAAGTGCACTGAAGCACCATTGCGTTGCAATTACTGAGCATTGCCGGAAGGATTGACTTTTGGACCCACCCCATGGGAGCCTGGGTTCATGGGCCTACCACCAAGCCCTTGTACCCACCCTGGGTCCATACACCTACCACCAACCCCATTTGTCTTTAAATGCTCTCGTGAGGTGATCTTTGTGAGTGCACTGAAGGACCATTGCGTTGCAATTACTGAGCATTGCCGGAAGGATCGACTTTTGGACCCACCCTGGGTCCATGGACCTACCACCAAGCCCTTGTACCCACCCTGGGTCCATGGACCTACCACCTACCCCATTTGTCTTTAAATGCTCTAGTGAGGTGGTCTTTGTGACTGTACTGAAGCACCATTGCGTTGCAATTACTAAGCATTGCCGGAAGGATCGACTTTTGGACCCACCCTGGGTCCATGGACCTACCACCAAGTCCATTTGTCTTTAAATGCTCGAGCGAGGTAGTCTTTGTGAGTGCACCGAAGCACCATTGCGTTGCAATTACTGATCATTGCCGGAAGGATCGACGTTTGGACCCACCCCATGGGAGCCTGGGTCCATGGGCCTACCACCAAGCCCTTGTACCCACCCTGGGTCCATACACCTACCACCAACCCCATTTGTCTTTAAATGCTCTAGTGAGGTGGTCTTTGTGAGTGCACTGAAGTACCATTGCGTTGCAATTACTGAGCATTGCCGAAGGATTGACTTTTGGACCCACCATGGGTCCATGGGCCTACCACCAAGCCCTTGGACCCACCTTGGGTCAAAATACCTAGTATCTGGACTATTGGGACTGTTGGGAGCGCAACCCTTTTAACAACTTGGTTATTGCGTTGGTGTGTTAAATCTGGAATGGGAGTATAACATTCGTTGTAAAGGCGCACTAGGACTGAGTGCTTGAACACACACTGCTACACGCGGTGCATGGGTTCATAGTAGTATAGTAACTAAGCATGTCTAGGTCCTTGGAGACATATTCAAATCAAAGAACCCGGGTTTTGTCTGAAGGCAGATCCTCACATTAATTGTTGGCCTATCGGTTCGTGTGCGTATGTGTGCTTTGCAGTGCTGATTTGAATGAAATTGTTTCAAAGCAATTAAAGTCGAAACGACCAAAATCGTTGAAACAAACACAAACCACCAGCAATAAGTTCAAGGTAAATTATTGTTGCCTATATGCTAAAGTGCTATGGCCTGGACTGACGTGTAGTATCTAGGACCTACGTTTAATGTCTAGGGCTTATATCCGTTGTCTAGGACCTACGTTTTAGGTGCAGGACCTCTGTATAAGGTCTAGGACTTACTTTCACCGCCTAGGACCTACGTGTCAGGCGTTGGACCTCTCTTTTAGGTTTAGGACCTACGTTGAGTGTGTAGGACCTACGATCATGGTCTATGACCTACGCTTACGGTTATGGGTTTACTATCATTTTCGGGGACCTACGTTTAAGGTCCAGTATCTATGTCTTTTCGGGTCTAGTGTGACCTACTGTACGTGTAAGGTCTTAGCGCTACGTTTCAGGTCTAGGACTTATGTCCACCGTCTTCATGGATGGTAAGCCTATTGGGGGGTTTGGTTGTTGAATCTCCATAGCATTTCTTGAACTACAACGTCAGAGAGTGGAGAAGGTGCGGATGGCAAGAAATTGCCGTTGGGGGAGGTGGTCAGCGATGACCTTTTGGAAGGCCGGAGCGACAATCCGAAGGCTGGACTTGGTAAGGCCACCAACTTTCTTCTTTGGTGCTTAAACACCATGCCGTTCTACGATTATTCTAGGAGGGCAAAAGCCGATTGGTAAGCCTACTTAAACCCACAACCATCCCACTTTTTTTTTGTCGCTTGCTTATCTTCAGTATAATATATCAAAAGGCACCAATGTTTTTTGACGTTGGTTTGGGCCGCCTAAGTTCTGGTGATGGTATGTATGCCTTTGGGCGGTATCTAATCCCGGTAGAGTTTCACTTGGACATTTCGCGGTTGAGTTTGAATACGACAATACGTCTCCCTCATTTCTTGTTGATTCGGATGGATGGATTCCATCAGGTGGATGTAAGGCTATGGCCTACGTTTAAGGGTTGAGGATCAAAATTTCATCGTTCTCCTAATGTGCAATTTAGCCATCTTGATGCATATGGTATATTCAGCCGACTTGATTTCATCCATCAATCCTCTCAGACGTTCAGACCCACCAGATCAAGCAGTCACACCAGTCCTGCTGGTCCCATCCGTCCCACAAGGGCCAGCAATCTCTTTCGGTCCATCAATTCCACCAGTCCCGTCGGTCCCACCTGTCCCATTAGTTTCATCAGTGCCACCATTCCCATTAGTCCCATCCGACCCACCCGACCCGCGAGTCCCATTACAGTAAACACTCGATTTTAAGAAAACAGGAATTTTAGGTCAGCCTAGCAACTTTCTTATTTATATAGAGATCTTAAATATGGAGTGTTATGTGTTAAATATTGTGAAGAAATCAAAAAAGCTGGCTACTTTCTTATTGGCGGGTTTTCTTATTACTGAGTGATTACTGTAGTCTGACCAGTCCCATTTGTCTAACCGGACAACTACACCCAAAAACTGGCTACCGCAGGCGATTTTTTTAAAATACAGGAAAATTCCTTTACAAAAATTCGAACGTTTCTTTTAATGGGCAATTCAGCCATCTTGATGCACATGGAATATTGCGCCTGCTGGATTTCATCTGGAATGAGTAAAAGTAGTTTACATGCAAGTACCAGTCCCACCAGTCCCACCAATCCCACCGGTGTCTTTAGTCCCATCCGTCCCACAAGGCTAACCGGATAAGTACACCAAATAAAATGGCGGCCGCAAGCGAATTATTTTGAATACGGGAAAATTCCCTTACAAAATTCCATCGTTTTTTTAATGGGCAATTTAGCCATCATGATTCACATGGAATATTCCGCCTGCTTGATTTCATCTAGAACCAGCAAAATTAGTTTCCATGCAAGTACCAGTTCAAGTAGTCCCACCAGTCCCACCAGTCCCACCAGTCCCACCAGTCCCCTCAGTCCCACAATCAGCCCCTTTCGTATCTGTATCTGTAAAGGGCACGACGAGGTAAGGAAACACTCAATAATATGATAAATCTTCGAATACATGTACGTTCGCCACACGTACACGGCTTCGGTAGACACTTTTGAGTTTCTTTTGAACAGGTTGTCGACAACGTGGGCAACCATTAAACACATATCAGCACAATTATCACAGTAGCTGAAACATTTACAAGGCGTGAATATGATGTAGCTGCAAATGTTGCGCTCTCTGTCCAAAATAAACTCAAAAGTTTCTACCGAAGCCGTGCACGTGTGGTAAACGTACATGTATTCGAAGATTTATCATATTACTGAGTGTTTCCTGACCTCGTCGTGCCCTTTACAAATACGAATACGAAAGGGGCTGATTGGACTGGTGGGACTGAGGGGACTGGTGGGACTGGTGGGACTACTTGAACTGGCACTTGCATGTACACTAATTTTGCTACGGAAAGTGGCTGTCGCAGGCGATGTTTTTGAATACAGCAGTAATATTCCTTTTCAAAATTCCACGTCGTTTTTTTAATGGGCAATTTAGCCATCTTGATTCACATGGAATATTCCGCCTGCTGGATTTCATCTAGAATGAGTAAACGTATTTTATATGCAAGTACCAGTTCAGCAGTCCCACCAGTCCCACCAGTCCCACCAGTCCCACCAGTCCCATCAGTCCCACGAATCATATCAGTCCCAAGTACTCCCGCAAATTCCACCAATCTTCTTTAGACGTTCAAACCCACCAGGTCCAGCAGTCCCCGCAATCCCATTAGTTTCATCAGTGCCATCAGCCCCATTAGTCCCATCCGACCAAGCAGTCCCAGCAGTCCCACCATTTCCATTCGTCTAACCGGACAAGTACACCAAAAAACTGGCTGCCGCAGGCGATTTTCTTTTGAATATAGGAATATTCCCTTACAAAATTCCAGCGTGTTTTTAATGGGCAATTTAGCCATCTTGATTCACATGGAATATTCCGCCTGCTTGATTTCATCTAGAATGAGTAAACGTATTTTATATACAAGTACCAGTTCAAGCAGTCTACCCAGTCCCGCCAGTCCCCTCAGTCCCACGAATCCTATCAGTCTTATTAGTCCCACATATTCCATCAATCCCCTTTAGACGTTCAAACCCACCAGGTCCCACCAATCCCACCAGCCCCGCTAGTCCCATCCGTCCCACTAGGTCTAACAGCCCCTTTCGTTCCATCAATTCCACCAGTCCCATCGGTCCAACCTATCCCATTAGTTTCACTGCCGCAGGCGATTTTTTTTTTAATACAGGAATATTCCTTTACAAATGTCCATCGTTTTTTAAATGGGCAATTTAGCCATGTTGATTCACATAGAATATTCCGCCTGCTACATTTCATTTAGAATGAGTAAAAGTAGTTTATATGCACGTACCAGTTCAAGCAGTCCCACTAGTCTCATCAGTCCTGGCACTAGCAGCCCCGTACGTCCCACGAATCCATTCAGTCTCATTAGTCCCGCAGATTCCATCTATCCTCTTTAGACGTTCAGACCCACCAGGTCCAGCAGTCCCCGCAATTCCATTAGTTTCATCAGTGCCACCAGTTCCATTAGTCCCATCCGACCCGTGAGTCCCATCAGTCCCACCAGTTCCATTCGTCTAACCGGACAAGTACACAAAAAAAACTGAGGTAGTGCGCCCCCGGTCCCGCACCACAACAGAGCTCACTTGCTGCGCGGTAAAGGCACGTCCTGGACCTGAAATGTAAGTCCTAGACCAAACATGTAGGTCCGAGGTTATATACATATACAACGCACCAATTCCAAAAAAAGGGCAGCACTTCAGTTGGTTCCGTTCAGTTGGCACCCAACCGCAAACCATGTACTTCTCCCTGGACCCGTATCCGCTGGACGAAAAACAACTGTAATGCGCCTAGATGAGAAAAAATAAAAAGAGGACGCCCAACAAGAAAAGAGAACGCATCTTCAATTACGAAGAATGAATGCCGAAAATTTCGATCAGATTTCCAAAGACCGTATGACATGTCTTTAAAGACAATGACATGTCTTTAAAGACCGTATGTCATGTCTTTAAAGACATGTCATACGAAAAACATGTCATACGGTCTTTAAAGACATGTCATTGTCTTTAAAGACATAGATATTATATATATATATATATATGTGTGTGTGTGTGTGTGTCATCTTTCCAAAACACATTGCATCGACTGCACGGTCAGCCTCACATCTCGCTGTGGGCTGACGCGTCCATTTGGAATTTCAGGATTTTGGAACCAGCGGAAACGTGGACGCGGTTGATACCTGCGTTTCCGCGAGAGGTGACAGTACACTGTCAGATTCTCATGGTATTTCTAGTGTGCATATGCAATATTTGTGATATGTTCATGCTGTTTATATTGTGGTTTCCTGCTAGGCATGCGTCGAGCATTCGGATGAGGGAAGAAACCCTAGCGGAAACGTGGACGCGGTTGACATCCGCGTTTCCGCGAGAGGTGACAGCACAGTCAGATGCTCATGCTATTTCTAGTATGCATATGCAATATGTGTGATACGCACATATGCTCATGCTGTCTATTATGCTTCCCTATTAGGCATGCGTCGAGCCGCTGACTCCACGCATGCCCAATCACCCCCTCTAACGCGCCGCGTCCAGACTCCTAAAATCTGAACGGATCCTGCGTGCGCAATGAACATGATATTTCCAAGACACCGAAGAATTAATATGCAAACTTGTATTGTGTTCGGCATACTTTTGTATACCAGACGCACCACTCGCTGCACTATCCAGCTTGTTCACGGTCTGTCTACACATTATCGCGTTTTAATTTCATTTGCCTACGGGCAGATGGCCATTGAAATCATTTGCCTACGCGTAGACTACCATTGAAATCATTTGCCCACGCGCAGACTACCATTCAATCGGTTTGCCTACGCGCATACTACCATATATGACATTTGCCTACGCGCATACTACAATTAACCCTTTGTGAAAAGATACAACGATTTTCGCCTCTCTGAATTATTCAATTCAAAATATGTTAACAGGGTAATCATTGAAAATGTTCCGGCCAGACATTATGCCACCACATCAGCATACAATCAGCTTATTGTTGTGTATAACTTCAAAATGAGAATTAATACTTTTATTGGATGTGCCCACTGCATGCTGCATTTAAGACAGCGGAACTG
The DNA here is from genome assembly GCA_001247695.2 of Cymbomonas tetramitiformis. Classification (NCBI taxonomy): domain Eukaryota; kingdom Viridiplantae; phylum Chlorophyta; class Pyramimonadophyceae; order Pyramimonadales; family Pyramimonadaceae; genus Cymbomonas; species Cymbomonas tetramitiformis. The sequence goes on along the minus strand of LGRX02035525.1, from coordinate 7,796 downwards.
CTACCATCTGCGCAGCCTTTTTAATACCATCAGCTGCGTCCTGCCCCATCTCATTGACAAGCTCATAATATATGGAACCTGGCTTTTCAAGCAGCGAAAGGGGCGAGTCGAAATCTTGAATGCGTCCAGCATCAAAACACATTATGCGATTCGAATCGGCGATGGTGTTCAGGCGGTGTGCAATTGTGAGCACAGTGCATGGACCAAAGGCTGTTCGAATAGTGGTCTGAATCATTGAATCTGTAACATAATCCACAGACGACGTGGCTTCATCCAGCACAAGAACCCGCGGCTTCTGAAGGATGCACCGCACCATGCACATCAACTGACGTTGACCCGCAGAGAAGTTGCTTCCGTATTCCGCAACATTATCATCGAGCTTGACACTTTCCTTCAATCCAACCTGCAAAAAGTGTTTCACGGAATGAAGCTCTCACCGACATTTCCTACAGGTTCAAGAAGGTCGCTGGGAGCGCTGTATGATGCGATTGGTGCAGGGGATCAGACGTGGATTGGAGCAGGTGCAAAGTGCTGCGCATGGTGCTGATAGCAAAGGACACCAATGTTTGCACAAATCAACACATGCGATATCACGGTTGAGTTGTTATGAATGTCACTACAGCTTCGTCGGCAAATCTGCAGCATGAGCAATGACAGGGCTATGGATGGAGCCCCACAGTTCATTCATTTCCAGCTTGCCGCCGGTTGCCCAAAGGTAAAGGTGTCCTGGTCCGGTGAGAGCCACTAAACGCTTGAGCTACGATGACGAGATGAAGAGTTCTGGTCTCCCTTCACTCCTCGGGGACTTGGCGATCCACCAAGCAAACCTTCGTGAGAGCAGCAACAAAACAGTTTTATCACATTATTGAACTTCGATTCTGCCATACCTGCTCAATTGCCTCCACCAAACGAGCATCGTTGGATGACACCTCAGCTCCGCCTTCTGCAAGTGGCTCGAGGTTAAAGCGGACAGAGCCTGAGAATAACACCGGGTCTTGCGGCACGATTCCCAATCTTGACCGCAGCACATGGAGACCGAGGGTGGCGGTGTCCACACCATCAATCCGGATGCACCCACTTGAGGGCTCCACCAAGCGGAACAGGGCTACAGCAAAACACACCCCAGTCCCAGCCACACCCTCAAGGACCTTTCACCACAGGTTCAGTTGTACCACATCAACATTGCAGGCTCAAACGCTTGCATGCTAGTCTCTCCATTTTGCAGTCATCTAACCATGTCAGTTTGAATGCCCAGATACAGGTTTGTCCACGGTGCGCTGATCTTAGTATAATTCAATCTGCGATGAATGAGCTCCTCAGCTAAGCTGAACCACCTCCTCGCCATGGACAAACTTATGCGGCATTCACTCGCGGCAGTGTGTGAGAGTTGGCATGCGCGGCAGTGTGTGAGAGCTGGCATGCGCGGCAGTGTGTGAGAGCTGGCATGTGCGGCAGTGTGTGAGAGCTGGCATGCGGCAGTGTGCGAGAGCTGGCATGCGCGGCAGTGTGTGAGAGCTGGCATGCGCGGCAGTGTGTGAGAGCTGCGCGGCAGTGTGTGAGCTGGCGCGGCAGTGTGTGAGAGCGCGGCAGTGTGTAGAGCTGGCATGCGCGGCGGCACGTGGCAGTGCGTGAGAGCTGGCGCGGCAGTGTGTGAGAGCTGGCATGCGCGGCAGTGTGTGAGTTGGCATGTGCGGCAGTGGTAGAGTTGGTTGGCATGCTGGCATGCGCAGCATGTGTGAGAGCTGGCATGTGCAGTGTGTGAGAGCTGGCAGCAGTGTGTGAGAGCTGGCATGCGCGGCAGTGTGTGAGAGCTGGCATGCGCGGCAGTGTGTGAGAGCTGGCATGCGCGGCAGTGTGTGAGATTTGGCATGCACGGCATGTTTAGCTATAAGCGATGAGAGTCAGCGGCAAAGGCGATGAGTTTCAAGTGTTTTTATGCGGAATTTGGCAGGCGTTATTCAGCGCCGTCCGATCTGATCAAATCAGATCGACCGACAGATTGCGAGTATTCTGACAGTGACATCGGAACTAGAGTAATGACACTGTGGCCGTGACCGTAGAGTGATGACACTGCCGTAAACTAGCAAGTGTGGCGTCCCCGTGCGAGAATAAAGCAATCGGTGAAACAATTCCTGCTAATCAGTTGGGGCTGCTCCAATCTGACTGACTGCATTAACTACTCTATTTTAAGCTTCGTATAATTCCGACTCTGCTGTCATGTCTTCGACTTTAGCTCCGCCCTCTACTGGTATTTTCTCTCCTACTACGTCTCATCTGGACCTGTCACGAATGGAGCAGTTACTTTCTGCTTACAACTTGGTAGCACCGGCAGTGTGTGACACCGTCTGGATGGCACCGAAGGCCCCACAGCTAGGACGTGACACTATCATGCCCGCAGGATGTTGAGCAGGTGTCTAGGACACGAGGACGCATACATATCTTTAGCATTTATTCCCCCCAGAAGGGTGCTTTCGAGATGACCGGCTCCTTCGTACCTGTCATCAAGGTGCTCTTGCCTGCCCCAGTTCGCCCAACCACGCCGACACGCTCTCCGCCACGCACGAGCGCTGACACGTCCTGCAGCGCAGGTTCTAGACCGCTGCGGTAGGTCACCGTCAAGTTCTCGAATTCTATTTCGCCCTTTGTAGGCCAATCGGACGACAGCTCGCCATCCGCACTCGTCACACGCGGGGCCTCCGCAGGTAAGCTCTGGCAAGCGCTTCCCTCACGCCCCGGCCCTTAACCTTTAGTGCGCGGTCCTTACTTGGTGCATTCACAGGGGGACCTTCCGGACCAAGCATTCACTCGGCATATTCTGTTCCACGGATAGCCCCAAGTTCAGGGCAACATGGGTGCGAGTGGTGGAGGGGGAACGAGTCACCAAAAACTCACACGCACACCACTGCCTGCTCACACCCCGTGCGCCTGCGCTGTGCGCGACGGTGCGGACCAAAGCGCGGGCTTTGCCCCGTGGTATGTTTTGCGACTGCATGCCACATGCATGATGAAATATGCTTACAGAATATGCGTCGGGCTCACAGCTTGTCGGAGGGCTGTTAGCACCTTGATGTACTCCATGATGCGCTCCACCGCTGTAAGCTGATTTTCGGACTCGATGGTGGCCCGCACCATGAAGCCCAGAATGCTCGTGATGGACACCGAGCGGTAAATGATGAGCCCCGCAAGTCCCGCACTGGAGGATCCTCTCTGCACTACGCATAGAATGCACACGACCATCGTGATGATGTTCGCCACCATCTCAAGTCGCAGGGCCACCCAGCGCTCCAGCATCTTCAGAGGAAAGTAAGCCCTCGAGGACGTGTTCACCAGCCCATGGCACTTGCTGCGCCCACACCTCATCCCTCCGACGAGCCTCACTCCCGAAGACCAGCATCCAAAGGTCGAAATTGGGCTTGAGCCACGAGGGAGGGAGCGATTCCCGGGACTTGATGGAGCGCCTGCGCCTGGCTGGCTTGAATTGCCAGATCGGAGGGCTGGATTTGGATTTGGATTGTTTCTTGTTTCTCTGACCAAGCAGCTCTACGGAGCTGTTGGACAAGGCTGCACTGTCAACCGGCTGAAGCACATTTTTACCTGATCTCATGGACCAATGGCAGGCGGTGAGGTATGCGGGCTTCCACCTGGTGACCAATGGCGTGCGGCCAATGGAATGCGGGCTGCCACCTGATGACCAATAGCATGCGGCCCATGGAATGCGGGTTGCCACCTGGTGACCAATAGCATGCGGCCCATGGAATGCGGGCTGCCACCTGATGACCAATGGCATGCGGTCAATTGAATGCGGGCTGCCACCTGGTGACCAATGGCAGGCAGGCCAATGGAATGCGGGCTGCCACCTGATGACCAATCGCAGGCGGCCAATGGAATGCGGGCTGCCACCTGATGACCAATCGTAGGCGGGCCCATGGAATGCGGGCTGCCACCTGATGACCAATGGCAGGCGACCGATGGAATGCAGGTTGCCACCTGGTGACCAATGGCATGCGGCCAATGGAATGTGGGTCACCACCTGGTGACCAATGGCAGGCAGGCCAATGGAATGCGGGCTGCCACCTGGTGACCAATGGCAGGCGTCCGATGGAATGCGGGCTGCCACCTGGTGACCAATGGCAGGCGACCGATGGAATGCGGGCTGCCACTTGGTGACCAATGGCTGGGGGCCAATGGAATGCAGGCTGCCACCTGGTGACCAGTGGCAGGCGGCCAATGGAATGCGGGCTGCCGCCTGTTGACGGTGGGCATTTCACACTTGTGCGGACATCGCCTTGCAGCACTCAGCGATGGTTTGGGGCACGCACTGCCAGAACTGGCGCCCTGCTCCATATGCACGGATGCTGTCGAGCCCCATGAGCGTCTCGGAGAAGTTGGCGTAGATGGGGCTGCCGGTCACCGCGTGGAGCCGCTTGAGCTCGCGCGAGGAGCATCTGTACACCTGCATGATCCTGTAGTACATGTAGAGCAACGGGATCAAGCCAACGGCAAACCACGGCGCGATCACCGCGATGATGATGAGCGACACAAAGGCTGTGCTGCTCGTTGTGAGCGAGCGCGTGACAGTATCCGCGAGCGTTTGGTCGATGGTGTCCACGTCACGCGCAAAGCGCGCCGTCACCCGCCCGACCTGCATACCAAGGCTGGAACGTCATCATGAGGCCACTGTGCGGTAAGAGGGGACGGAGGGCACCCGACATGACGAGGGCATGGAGGTCATAGGAGGGCACCCGACATGACGAGGGCATGGAGGTCATAGGAGGGCACCCGACATGACGAGGGCATGGAGGTCATAGGAGGGCACCCGACATGACGAGGGCATGGAGGTCATAGGAGGGCACCCGACATGACGAGGGCATGGAGGTCATAGGAGGGCACCCGACATGACGAGGGCATGGAGGTCATAGGAGGGCACCCGACATGACGAGGGCATGGAGGTCATAGGAGGGCACCCGACATGACGAGGGCATGGAGGTCATGGGAGGGCACCCGACATGACGAGGGGCATGGAGGTCATGGGAGGGCACCCGACACGACGAGGGCATGGAGGTCATGGGAGGGCACCCGACATGACGAGGGCATGGAGGTCATGGGAGGGCACCCGACACGACGAGGGCATGGAGGTCATAGGAGGGCACCCGACACGACGAGGGCATGGAGGTCATAGGAGGGCACCCGACATGACGAGGGCATGGAGGTCATGGAGGGCACCCGACATGACGAGGGCATGGAGGTCATAGGAGGGCACCCGACACGACTAGGGCATGGAGGTCATAGGAGGGCACCCGACATGACGAGGGCATGGAGGTCATAGGAGGGCAGACATGTCATGAGGTCGAGGAGGGCAGCCGACATGACGAGGGCATGGAGGTCATAGAAGGGCACCCGACATGACGAGGGCATGGAGGTCATAGGAGGGCACCCGACATGACGAGGGCATGGAGGTCATAGGAGGGCACCCGACATGACGAGGGCATGGAGGTCATAGGAGGGCACCGGCATGACGAGGGCATGGAGGTCATAGGAGGGCAGCCGACATGACGACATGACGAGGGCATGGAGGTCATGGGAGGGCACCCGACATGACGAGGGCATGGAGGTCATAGGAGGGCAGCCGACATGACGAGGGCATGGAGGTCATAGGAGGGCAGCCGACATGACGAGGGCATGGAGGTCATGGGAGGGGACGTGGCTGACCGGAGTGCTCTGAAAAAAGCTCAGAGGGCAACGCAGCACCGCTTCCCACATCTGGTCGTGCAGCTTCTCCGAGGCGGCCAGGGAGAGTGACAGCACACCCAGCTGGCGCAGGAATGTGGTAATTCCGGTGGACATGGCGATGGCGACGTACAAGCCGAGATAGAAGTCTGCAGCCAGAACCGCTCATGCTGTCAAGCACAAGGAAGGACTTCCATAGACCCTCCCACCGGTTTATGGTGCATCTCATTGGATGCCACCGGTTTATGGTGCATCTCATTGGATGCCACCGGTTTATGGTGCATCTCATCGGATGCCACCGGTTTATGGTGCATCTCATTGGATGCCACCGGTTTATGGCGCATCTCATCGGATGCCACCGGTTTATGGCGCATCTCATCGGATGCCACCAGTTTATGGTGCATCTCATTGGATGCCACCGGCTTATGGCGCATCTCATTGGATGCCACCGGCTTATGGTGCATCTCATCGGATGCCAACGGTTTATGGTGAATCTCATTGGATCCCACCGGTTTATGGTGCATCTCATTGGATACCACCGGTTTATGGCCTCCTACCGCGCTGCACTGGTGGAACTCAGGCTTTCAATCCCCTGCCGCAACAAGCGGGTCTAACCCCCCGGGGTAGGACTCCGGGCTCCTGCCCCCGACAGGATGCCCGCTGGATTGCGTCCCTCCCCCGCACCACGCAGGGCCAACCAGCGCTGCCGCCCCGGGTAGGCCAGGCTGGCTCGCCCTGCATCACTTCTAGATTCGATTGGCTACAAGCAGGGGCGCGCGGACCTGTGCCGTGGCCTTCCTCGCTGCTCTCGGTCTCGTCTGCCCAATAGGCAAGCCACCACTCCGACATCACCGCGATCAACTGCGTTGCAATGTTCCCGAAAATGCCCCAGCTCCGTCATCGCGACTCCCTCTGGGTGCATCCGGCGCCGGAGCGATGAGGGTGCCAGAGGCACCAGCAGAAGAAATCTGCCAGCTGGCGGTGTTACTATGCAGCAAGTCTACGCGAGCCCTGCGCGCTCTCACTCCGCGACCTGCCATCCGCCACAATCTTGCGCTCCTAGCCCCTGGGCGCCCCCTGGGAGAGAGGTATAACTGAAGCACCAGGTAGAATGCACCAGCCCCCGAGGGCAGCATGGGATCTACCTCTAGTTCTTAAGAGGTGGATGCGGCACCTGTGTCAGGCCGAACATGATGACCACAAACGCCGCTGTAGGCACTGATTGCATCGCCTTGAGGTACGTAAGTAGCACTCCGGATTTCACGGAGCCGGACTCCTTCGTCTCCGTTGTCACCAGCCTTCCGAGTTCCTGTCAGCGTTGTGCCACGTGGAACTTCTCAGTCTGACACTCGAGCAAAGCACAATCTAACAATGTCTCCTCGTCATACTTCCAGTCAGCCGTCAGCCGGAGCCGGCCGACACCCAAGAAGAAGATAGGCTGCACGGCGGCAGCAGACTTTGACCAACTGAATGCGCTCATCCCTCACCTTATCTTTGGCCGTCTTGCTCTTCGCAATTTTGGGCGTGGCCTGCGGCATTGCACCACGCGGCACAAGTCATCGGGCAGTGAGCAGGGGTCACGAGAAGGCACCCTCCGAGGCAGCCGTGGGGGTGGTGTGGCACGCTGGCTCCGAGAGCAAGCTGTGGCGATGCAACTGGGGAACGAGGGAATATCACGCAAAGCACCACGATTCTAGATGTGCTTGAGCTGCGTGCGACTGGGAGTGGCATGTGACAGGGAGTGGCATGTGACAGGGAGTAGCATGTGACAGGGCAGAGGTGCAAAAAGCGGATTCCATCGAAACCCCCTTTGACTGATTGCCATCGTCAAGATTTATATGCGAGGTGCTACTCACTGCGGCCGGGGAGCCCTCTGAGTCTTCCTCAGTGTCCTTCATGCTGCCGTGCTGAGTCAGCAGCTTCTGGAAGGCTCCGTCCTGCGGAGGCATGGGCCCAAACGACGTCACTATTTGCGCCCGGTGTCAGGGAGAGCAATGAACACCGCCGACGTCTCTTATCACAAACACCGCCGGCGTCTCTTATCACGAACACCGCCGGGGTCTCTTATC